>JAQIVE010000062.1:0-61865 GCA_034698285.1 Sminthurinus bimaculatus
ATTGTTTTAATACCCGTTTTGCCCTATATTTTACAGTTTTCGTCGTTTTCAGGTCCCTCAAAAATTTGCTCATATATTAGTGGTAAGAGGGAAAAAATATAGAATTGTACTTAAAAACAACGTGCCTATCATAGTTTAATATTATGTAACGTAGGTACACTTGTATTTTAATATTACACTAGTTGTTATGTTATATCGAATCGTAATTTAATTAGGTATAACAAATTTGAGTTCATTTGCTTTCTTTTTTATTAACTTGAGTGGAAATTAAAGTGAGATTGAAGATTTTTTGGAAGCAAAAAATTTGTTTTTTTTTGACAACATATTATTATACTTATGTATTATAAGTTTAGCTATAGGTATAGCAATCTTAAATCTTTTTAGCGATCAATCAATCATCAAAACAACAAATTCCGCATTCATTGCTTTATAACCTAGATTTGTTTAATATATTACAATTTACAATGTTTCTAAATAGTTACGACTATATAAACTACAATCTAAACGCGTTTTTACAATACGTAATGATAATAATAATAGTACATTGGTATACAACAACAATTAATGAGTCTCTCCTTATTATTACTATTAGCATTATATATCATTTGTCGAGTTAATCCTATAATTAATTTCTCTTAATTAGCTATACCTGGCATCTGGCATCTTGTAAATTTTGTACTTTTTGTATAATTGTGGTTTTCAACACACTTTTTCCCCACTCATAATTACTATTTATATGTATATGTTTTTATTTTTTATATCATGTACTCTTCCTCTTCTTTTCTTTTTGTTTTCCCTTACTTTCTTGCTAACACATCATGGAAACAACAACGAAGGATCATATCGTTCTTTTTCACTTTAGTTTCTCCCGATTTTAGTTTTCCTAATTCTTTGCTACTAATCGTATACATGAAAGAAACTACATGAAATGAATAGTTGAAATATGGCTACTCAGTTTCAGAAAAATCTTGTAATAATTTTTGATAGTTAGGATTAAGCAACGGGAATCGAAGCAATCTTGAGGAGCAAAAATTTCCATTTTCCAAGTGAGGAAAAACGGTGAAAGCCGTCCCTTACAATATACAGCTATCTAAGTTTTATGTCCTGTATTATTAGCTTTCAAATTTTGAATTGCAACTACTGTCCACAATAGTACCTTCAAAAGGAGAAAGAAAAACGAAAAAGGATCCAGAAAAAAGGAGAATAATAAAAAAAAAACAAAACATATACACATGAATACATAATAATATATATATATTTATGCCCCTTGATACTAGAATTTAAATAGGATAATGTGTGTGTAGTAACGCTTAAATCATATTTTAAAACTAAATAATAAACTAGTAAATGAATTATTAATTGCCTTTTGTATAATGTAGCGACACATTATAATAAATGAAAAAATTATATATATTTTAGTTTTTCACTTTTTTTGTTTGTTTGCTTGTTATATCATTGTAGCTCTAGAGCGTCTCTTTGTTTTTATGATAACTTCTTGTCACCAGTATCTTTTCGTTTCAAGTTCTTTCCCTTTTTTGCTTTCTCTTTCTTGAAAAAGCTTACTATACTTTTTATAAATTGTATAATATATTATAAGGTACAGAAACTGCTAGACACTTTTGATAGAACGAACCAAGAAAGATTAAAATGTTACGTCAACAGAAAAACACACACATTGTTTTGTATAATTCATGCAGAGTCAAAATCAACAACAAAAAAAGAAGGAAAATCTATAATATATTGTATACGTATAATATAATATTTTTCTTCTTTCTAATTTCTAATAATAATAATAATATTGCTTTCTCTTTACTTTCTCTTCTCTATACACATAAATATGAAGACTCGGACAGGACAAGCTTTTTTAATATTGATATCGATTGCATCGTACACACATTTTGTCATAACTAACATATAATATATCTACCTACCTATTTAATGCTAAATATGTAAAGTTTTTCTGATTATTGAAGGACTTTTATTTTTTGTGATAATTTGTATCATTATTTACCATTTGGTTGACTTGCTGCATAAAAGATTCTTCTTCTATACCATATCGAATTGAGTGCTCTTCTAATAATAAAATTATAAATGACAATAATAATTTTTTTTTATTGTAATTGGTGAGAGCTTCCTATTTTCTACATGTTTACACACAAGATTTTGACTTTTTTAATTGAAATACATATAATTCGATTTTCGCATTTCTCACGGTGAGATTCTCACCCTATTTAGCTTTATATACGAAAGCTTACAATGTTTTGTTTCCATTCTTTCATCTCCGACTTTTATATTCTATTTTCCGCTTGTCCATCTCCCTCTCGTCCATGTATTTATCAACTCCATCACATATAGTCTGAAATCCCCGAGTATCTTCTTCAAATGAAGACTTGAAGAGTCGTCTTTTTCGATACTATAAAATATAATATATATTATCTATAACATTTGTATGTTTTTTTATTTCACTGCACTTTTTTCACATTGATACTTTGGTTTATCATACTTAGTATGTTGTGTGTTTTTGTAAAGTTCTTTTCCTCATTCTTGAGTTAATTCTTCCTTGATTCGATAAGCAATTTAGTTTGATTACAATATTGAACAAACCCCGAATTTTGTTGCAACATATTATAATTAACAATAGACAGAAATTGTAACATTTTATTAGATGCATTCGGAATACATACGACGACGATGTATATACACTGCATTATGTATTTCTTTATGTATAATATTATGGTTTTTTTTCGGTGTTGGAGAATTCTTCGAGTTATTCCTTTTCTCTCCATTTGTTGTATGTGTAGCAAAATTATTATTATTACTACGTTGTTGAAATGTTCTTCTGTATGTAACTGTATGTCTGTATAAATTTTGTTGATGATTAGTTGGTTGTGTGCATTGTATAAGTAGATGTCTTTATAATTTCTTTCTCTCATTCCCTCAATGTAGAAACTGGTCGACGTAATAATAGTATTAGTATTATATAATAATTGCCATTCCCTTGTCGTTACATATTATATATTATACACATGTAGGTAATTCGTAGTCATTCGTTAGAATAATAATATTAATTGATTTCGAAGCTGTTCATGCATATAAATATATTTTCGGCGAGTACAATCGGTTGTATCAATTTATTTCCCATTGTCTGTGTATGCACGTAAAGTTGCGATTTTGTCGATATTATATTATTTCGCTTCAATATAATATTATTATAGTACATCATCATGTGGTACAATTTTTGATTTTTGCTTTGTTTTTGTTTGTTTTTTGGCTAAAACGTTACATTATAAAATAATAATATGTATTTTACTCTTTTTACAATATTATTAGCATCTTTCTTTGTTTTTTCCGGGTAAACGCATATATTTATATAATATTTAACACAATATAATTATTATTATAAAGATAAGTGACTAAGAAGTGGATACTCAGTCAACAAATCAACAAAATTAAGCAGAGTACGGCCGTTAATCTGACGCAAATCTCGTACAAGCCTTCTTCCACTTACACTGCGTACACCAGTTCTCCCTTCGATCCATTCCGTAGACCTTACGGCATTTCTTTGTGTCGCCACGAGGTCTGTAAGATTAAAATAAGACGGTAACACATTAAACTAAACGAACTAATATCCATGAGCAGGTACTTTGCCCCCTTATTATTATTTTGACGAAATGTGAAAAAAAGATTGTTTTCAATTAGGCACCTTCGGACTGGACTGGACTTAGGACTAAGTCTCTTTTTTGGATGTGTATTTCCATTTGGAGACTTGCGCTGTTGTTGTTGCTGACTTATTATACTTGCTTTGTATTCAGGATCCTCGGACGGCGGCTATTTACATGAGGAAGCGAAATAAAATTAGTTTATTCATATGCATACTTCAATAGCCATATTTGCGTTTAATGCGGTAAAATGATACAAAATCCGTGTTTCCTTCATACCTTAACCATGTCCATGTGAGAAAGGGTGGGACTGAAAGCCATGCTGAGGGATGCAATTGAAGGCCCACTAGCCGACGATGATAACGACGGTGCGGGTGAAGAGAGATCTGAAACTTCAACTTCAGTATAGTAAAATTCTTCCTCGTGATCATGTTCATCCTCTTTCTTCGGCCTATGTGAAATAAAAAACAAGAAAAATATTAACATAAACTAAAAGCAAGAAGAAAAGATGCGCATGTTTAAATAATAAAACGGAGTTATTCTGCGTGCTTAACTATTAGAATGTTTCATTTATCAGTACTTAATGCATTGTTTTTCATAAACGGGCTTTCTGTATTTTCCTTATTCTCAAAAGACGAGCACATTTCTTATTTTTTTCCTTATCATATTCTATTTAACATTATTTACATTCAAGTCGAGTATACTTAAGTAATAGTAACATTTGTATAATGGGTCACCTGTGTAAAGTGTACAGGCTTCAGGCTCATACTCTCGCTTATAATGCATAGAATAGATTTTTATGTGAATTACTGTTTCACATTTACAAAAACCTTTTAACATTGTACGAGACGCCAAGAGAAATTAGGGAGATGCATAATATACAATACATACCTCTCACTGTTTATAATTCCCTGATGTATTTCATGCTTCAAACTAAATGCTCTCACTAATAAATAATTATTATAGCTGTGAATAGTAAAGCACATCAGAGCTAAAAATATAAATTTAGTTTTTGTAATTTTGATGCAAGACACATGTCTTTGAAGTCTCATCCTCGCATTATCTGCTCTACTTTCTGCTTCCATTTGTTTTTGAATACATCTATCTATTTCCATACAGCTCTGTTTTTTTACTATCGTTGTATTTTATGTTAACCATTTTTCAGTTCCGTTTCAAAGTTCCCTTCTTTTTGCATAATATATTTTTGTTTTTTGTATTATGCCTATCAAAAAAGCACAACGCCCTGTTGTACAATAATTTAAAGTCTACAAAATATTGCAAATTGATGTATACATAGGAATAATACTTACCCCAAATGTGCATAACGAACGTGAGCTTCGATTTCAAAGCAGCTTTCCTTTATCATCGTACATTGAGGCCACGTACACTTGAAGATGAGCTTTGTTTTCTTTTTCTGAAAAAACGATAAAAATAAATAAATTCGCACATGAGCTCACGATTTCGCCGTCAATAAATATTATATTGAAGGTTTGGAATAATTTTCCAACATTAGCTCAAAGTTAGTTAAAAGTTACCTTCGGTTCATCCCAATCTCCAGCGTCGCTTTCAATGCCATCGTCACTGGAGGACGGGGTTGGACTATAACTATTATTGTAATGCGGTTCTCCGGAAGTAACGGATGCTCCATTGACTCCAATACCATTGGAGCCAGTTGTACTCAACCAGGATGACGCGCCAGACGAAGAACTTGAAGAGCATGAAGACGAGATCAATCCTATATGCAAAGAAAACAACAGAAGAAAAATATATAAAATTATGAATCATAAACAGTATGGACATTATCATCAATCATCATCATCTTTGATCATACACTATACATGTGTAGTGTACGTACAGAAATGTACGTAGTCCCATTTAAAAAAATGAACAACTTTAAAAACCAGGTCCAGTAAAATTTCATAACACAACAACTAATAAAAGCACTCATCCATACCTATATTTTTCTGTAAACAGAATAATAACTATAAGAAATGCAGCAGAGCATATAAAAGTGTAAATACGTAGAATACACACCGCATAATATTATCATGAGGACGCATTGCTTATGCACGACCTTAAATGCATAATGCATACTTTACGTATGTATATACACAAGGAAAAACAATTTAACAGCTATAAAAGGAAAATCAGCTGAGTGAGGGACAAGGAGAAGAGAGAGACTATATGGCTACTATACACTAGAGATAATACACTTACTTTTAACTACCCACAGAGATAAAATAGAAATATCTCGTCCTATCTTAAATCTCAAAAGGCCTTTATTTACATACAAAACTGCTGATACTGATTGTGAGTTGTGCTGCACATGCTAATAATAAAAATGTTCAAGTGTGTTCAAGGATTTTATTTATACGTGTGTGTACGTATATTATGTATGTTCATACTTTACGTGTATACTGTATGTATGTAAGACTCACGTGTTTACATGCTCCCAAAATAATGTGAAAATAACCAAATCTAAAATCAGTATAAAATTTAAACATACTCTGCCAGGAAGATTACATGATTATGGTTCGATTCAGGGTTGCATAACCCACCCACTCGCACTATAATATGCAACAATATACATTCTAATAAGCTGAACTGAATTCAAATGGATTATCAATTAAGGCTCCTCGCTTTCGTGTCCGTGTGCAATACAATAGTGTGATGCATCAGTGGAACAACAAAACACCGCTAATCTAACACACAACTGACCACCTTTAAATTAATTACACAAGAAAATATATTCACATTACTGGAACATGCGGCGAGAGCAAAACTCTAGACCCTGGATATGTATGTATGCATAATATAGTATGATGCATTTACATGCCCATCGATCGGCTAACCAATTTCCTACATAAAATTATTATTGGCTTCTCCATTTACGTTAAATACGTCACGTTGATATGCACTTTTTTGCGACTTGGAATAAAACAGCCGTACATCAAGTCATTTCTTCTGGGGATATTTCTAATCAATTTCTCTCCAATGTTCTAATGCTAATAATAATAATTACTCTCAAAGTAAGAGAGAAATGAAGGAAATGAATCGAATCGATTCTTCGTCGTCTGGTCGTCGTCGTCCAATGCAGTGAAATGAAACATAAACACATAAAAGAGCTAACTTTACTTTTCAAATATTTCCCATCTCTTCGTTCTAATACACTTATTGAGGCAGACAGGCAGATAAAATGAAGAAAGAAAGAGAGAGATAAAGTGTAATAGTAACAGTCCTTTTTGGTCATGTAAATAATGAAGTCCTGGCACGCCATTTCAATTACATGATTATCAGTGTATATTAGTTCTGGTTCTGATTCAGTTTTCTATAATTTTACATCATGCCATTACGTTTCTTCCTTCTTTTCTGTCTTTGATATAATATGCACATCTTCACATAAATATAGACTCTATACATGCATACATACATACTCAATGCGATTGAGATGGAAAGGCAAAATTAAAGTCAAACGCAAAACTACAGTTTTTTCCCCTCCCTCTCTACGTTTGTCTGCTTCTGGTTGCCACCATTACCATTATCGTTTACCATGTCATTTTCGAAAATCCTAATTTTGTACAACTTGGACTTTATCCGTCATGTGTGGTGTACATAATATGTTTGAGTTTGTTTATATGGATTTCATCATGATGATCATGAACCGCTAACCGCTACTGACTGACACTCATCCTTATCATGTTGTAGAGCGGAGCAGAGTAGAGTACAATAGTAATGTGTACATATCAACATCAGAATATATAAATATGATGTGTTTTGACAGAGAAATAGCAAAAGAGAGGAGAAAAATAGCTGATAAGATAATTTCCATCCAAAAAGGGTTATGATGAGCTACTTTCAAAAATGTAATAATAACTAGAGAAAAACAGAAGGAGTACAAGAAAGAAAGAGAGAGATATGTAAAGATAATCATATATATATATCAAATAACATTTTTTAAAGTCATTCACTTGGAAAATTTCATAAAAATTCTTCTCTCGTTTCTCCCTATTTTACCCTTCTTCTTGTCTCACAATAATAGATAGGCAAGTACTAATAGACATATGGTTATGGTGTTTGTAAACCTAACAATAATACAATAATATGTAAAAGTACCTTTACTTTGTATGCTACATAAATGCTCTCAGCCACTTGAAACTTCAAAGTGTCATTTTTCAAGAGTCAAGAGGGAGCTTTTCAATATTGAATGCTGAACAATGGAGTATTTAAAAAACCCAAATGATAATGACGATGATTAACATTGTTGATCCATTCAGATAATATGAAGAGCATTTTAAAATGCATTTTGAATGATTATACGAGGACTTCACATTGTACTATACATTATATATTATGTTCATCTGGAAAGAGAAACCGAAAGGCACTAGGATGCAGTTTTAATCTTTCCATCTGCATATGTACAACTACACCTTTTTAAATCCATCATTAACTACAATATTTTCCTCTCTTCTCTTCGGAGTTATCATACTATATATATTAATGGAAACAGGTAAAGTTTTAGGTGCTCGAGTGCATCATTATCTTTTTTATTGTATGTACATGTACATATCTATAAATTCAATACATACAGTCATTACCGAGTCACGTCAATCACTTTTGAATATAAGTTTTATATGTGCTTGACAAATCCTCAGTTTCCAATGTCAAGTTTAGGGGAAAATTACGTAAAAAATATATATAACATTTAATAATTATTAGCATCACACGACCACAGTACAATTGACTTTCACAGGCGACAAAATCCAAACAGTTGATATGCCGACTCATTCCTCTGTGTATGTATATCCGCACCTTTCCAATGATGGAAAGCCGGCAGGTGAGTGATGCATTATTATAATTTACAATCATCCACTATATCATCTCACACACGTCATTTCCATCTTTATTAGTTTGAAATGTCATAAATGGAGAGCAAGAGAGAAAAATACAGAAAAGGTTGCCCATACATACATATGTACATACACACATGCATGTATCGCATGACATAATTTCCTATTTCCACTTTTCCATGTACTTCTCTTTGTTGAGAAGGTAAAGGTTGCACTTGATTTGATGACGATGAACGATGATAATGATAGAGGTTACGAAAGGTTTTACATCAATTTATACTGTACAATACACAAACACACACACATATGGAGGATATTAAAAAACTACTGTGTGTGTGTGTGTGTGTGTGTGTGTATTTGCACCCGTACATAATATACTTGGGGCAAAATGTATCTGTACTCATCAGTTGAAAAGTCGACCTTTGAGTAGAGACCAAGTGCATGGGGTGAATGACACACAATCAACGAAAACCAACACTTTACATGACATTAAATAATAATATGTTACATTAGACAACATATTTTTTATACATTGTATCATATCCTCGGTCTCATTATCATCATCACTCACACACATCAAACACATCAACTATTATGGAAAAAACACACGAACAGCTGTGTGATACAGGCCACAAACCCCTCTCTCTTTCAATACACTGGAATGTAATCATCAACTATCGACCTCTTGGCTAATATATGTTTGCAGTAGAATAATATATAATCTTTAATGAAATTTAATCCAGATAGCATGATCTATGCATAAGTAAGCAAGTACATATTATGACATTAAACATTGAATAGAAGTTATTTGAAATGAATAAAAAAAACAATCAGTAAACAACTAACATTTGCACTTCTGATATTTTTTAATATTAATGCTTAATAAAAAGGAGGAAAGCCAGAGTTTAGAACTGTAAGGATTTCTTCCTTTTTTTAGAGATAATCCTTTAAGTATTTATTTTTCATCAACTGCAAATGCAAGCACTATTAGAAAAAAAAGTGCTAGTTCCATCCATTTTTAAAACGGCAAATGAATCTAAATTATTATAATAACCTGCATGATGATGTTATATAATCCTTTTTTTTATTGAAGCCTTATTTATATCCTGTACATTCTAATTTATTTTTATTCATCATCATCATCACATTCTGCATTATAGAAATTCAGAACATTATTGCATTATGCATACTGATACATATTACAATAAAATTTTGTGTAATGTTCATATGTAATGTATGTACCATTTTTTCTTCATATAAAGCATGAGCTACAAAGGAAGAAAGGATAGACTGGTATAGAAAAGTAAACTGAGCTAAAAATTGAGTTGTGCCGAAATGTTGTAAGCTGTCATGCCTTGAGTAAGACTTGCTTCTAATATCCTACCGTAATATTATTCCTATTATTGTTATCATTCCATATGATTGTGTTACACAAAGTTGTGCTGTGTATGTACTTTAAGTTTAAAGTTATTCAAAATCATCAGATTTTCCCCATGATACAATAGCTGGGTGATATTGTCATCCGTGACTTTATTTATTTAGAAAAGAAAAAAAAGGCTGCTTACGAAAGTAAAACCACAACAGAATTAAATATTGCAGAAATTGAACCCAGTATTTGCACTATTTATTATTTCACAATACAAAGCATGCATACAACGAATTCCTTTCAGTGCATTCTAATGAGAAATCCCTAGCATTTTTATAGACAACTTATTGATTACTGTACATTGCACACTTTACAGTGTACAATTTATTACTCCTAGGCTACATAATTATCGACAACTGTAAAAAATCTATAAAGACTATGTGTATTGTGTATAATATAATGTTTAGAAGTTCAAAGTTACGTCAGTTGTATGCACGCATACATGTATTCATGCGGCATATTGTGAGATGGCTATGATGATGACGGCAGCAGAAATATTTTGAATGAATTTTTGCTATATAAGCATTTGCAACGTTTTTCTTTTCTGCATTTACATAAGTATATTGGCGTACTTGTTTTTTTCGACAATACTATTTACACTTGCAATTATTTAGTAATTAAACACTAAAATGAATGAATAAAAAAGTGTCATTCTTAAATACAGCAGAGTATAATACCTGTTACATATTGTATAGCGTATAATATATTATAAGTTACGTATAAGTTATAAAGCAGTTTTATGTATAAGACATTTATGCTCGAGTTGCGTTTATGTTGCTCAATTCGTAAGTGCATATCAAGTATTTACATAAATACAGACACATACACACAATATCAAACTGCTTTACAATTAATATGCTAATTTTTATACAAGGTTCAAACAGTCATAAATCTTTTTTACATGTCAGTCTCTCTAACAATGATGAATTATGTTTGCTAAAGGTCACATTTCGTTTACAATCGCTAGCCAACAATAGATCGAGAACAACGCACAAAATATAAAGTGCACTTATTATTATTGTTGTTACGTACATCCTTTTACAATACCTACAACGTACATGCAAGTACTCAAGTACTTAATAAACAATATACAATCAGTACATTAATTCTGTGTTAATGCCTCATACAACTTACATACTTTATCAGTATTGATAGTAGTAAGCAAGTGACTAACAGTGTCTCCAATACAATATTTATTATGTTATATCTCCAAACAAACAAGCAATATGAAATTTTATTGTTGTTCATTGGGCCTATACACGTTTTAGTTTTTTACAATTTCCTTTAGAATAACGTGATGCTCAGCCGATTTTTGCCATACATCAAATATTAATGCATAATAAAAAGTTTTGCTACCCAACACAAAGACGACCCGTGGTCACATCATCCTCATCACACGCATTTATAACATGGATTTTTACCATATATTTAATATGTACAGCAATAAGCAAAACATACAACATTCAAAACTGTTCCTTTCAAGATGAATGCGACACGCGTTTTTGTTGAACAACTGTTGAATATGGTATGGTGTGATTTCCTAATGACAATTTACTGCAGTCCTAATTTATTACTCGAGACGGAAAAAACGACAGTTTATTGTCAAGCTTCTAAATTTATTAGCATTATTAGTCTAACGGAAAGTTACCTAACGCTATAGAATATAGAAGTTAAGTTATTATCATTACTAAGAGTTGAAGAATGAAGATAAGGAAACGCTGTCTGTCAACAAATATAAAAGATATGATTACTAAAGTCTATTAACAACAGTTAAAATATTAATTTTTAGTTTTTTAAGCGTTTGCTTTATACAGACTGTAAATGAAAATGTCCTGCATTCTCCAATCAAAAGAGTAAATACGACTCTGAAAAATGCTAATATTTTGTCTTCGCTTGTATGAAATTTTTTCATCATCATAAAAAAATAATAGCAGAGAGAGAATGGCGAAAAACAGTCATTAATTATCATCGAAATAATGTAGGAGCCAAAAGGAAACTATTCTCATTTTTACTCCTGTGTACGGCATAACGCATATATATAAATAATAGATATATAGGTTTTAAAAGTAAAACAAAAGCCGACATTGAAACTGACACGCACATATTACACTAAACTTTTACAGAGATTATGCAGAGCACTAACAAAAATCCAAAACTTTATGTATGTACAATGTACTTGGCCTATAGTTCAAAAGTTTTCCTTCTAATTCGTTCTCTACGTCATCATCATCACCATCCATTATCCTAATTTCACATAATATACATGTATGCAAGTGCTTCGAAACAGAATTTTGTCCCTCAAATTGATTTTTCTAAATATATTACATGCTTACCATAACTTTGACTTCTAAAAGAATCATCACAAATATATTATTATATGAAACTACATCATATGTTTACAGGATTTTATCTGAACAAATAAAAGTGAAAAGTCTAAAACACGACATTTTAGTGGAAGATATATATGTACAACATTGACGAATAAAAAAGGTGCGACCCAAATGCGCAGAGTGTAAATTTTACATATACATGGATACACAATAAAGGTGACGGAGATAGAAAGAAATCGTAGAACTAGCATTCTGAATAAGCAGAAAAAACTAAAGAATATTGTGTTTTCAGGACAAGACAGTGGTTGAAAACGTGCTCAAAATCAACATGTCATAAAATGACACGAGATGAGGATGATGACGACGACACTATAAGCTCATAAAACTCCTTTTGTTTTCACCTTTCCTGTGTATATTCCCTTAGAGGCTTCCATAATAAAATCGAAACAGACCTTTCCTTCCTCTTCCTCTCCATCAATAATAGTAAATAATAACACACTTATCGACTAATTCAAACTCTTATTGTATTATGTATAATTAATACCATTTTTCTTATGATTTTTTTATATTATTGTGCATGCTATGTTTTTGCATTCAAAAATTACCCGTTGTATTGCATTAGAAAAAACCTCTGCCAAAAAAACTAAATAAGTAATAACAACAGGGCAACAGTAATAGTGTAATAGTATGTAGTAGTATTTATAACAATATTTTATCATAAGGCACAATAAACAGTTAGGTATGTATACATACAGTATACATACATGCCACATGCGCACGTGCAAGCATATACATATATGCAAAATATACATAAATATTGCAGTATAGCTACTATTTACTATTTACGTTGTACCTAAATCAACCACGCAGAAAAGCATCTAAAATGGCAAAACGCAATTTAACTCCCCTCGTGCTCTTTTGTTACACTGAATCTTTATGAATTTCATTTTATCATAAAATAAAAATCAATTCAATCATCACAGCAACAATAATAGTCATAATTCTTCACAAAAACAACAATAGGAGGAGAATGATGATGATGAGGAAAAAACAAGTGTCCAAAAAATAAAAAGCGTAGAAGTGTTGAATCATGCCCATTCTACTAAGAAACCTATGATGATGATGACGTATAGAAAACACGTGTATTGTATGTATTTACTTATGCACTGCTGTAAACATTTCATATACATATGAGTAACTTTATAATATATTTATATTGAAAAAATTATATTATGAAGCCTTTCATGTGCAAAATGTATGACATACACGCAGGTAAGTCAAGAAGTCGCAAAGGGAAAATACCAAACAACTAACTCAAGGTTTCCCTGATCGAGTATCAAGTACCGCTTTTCCAAGCGTACTTACACACATACACATTATACATACATGACATTACACATGATATTATTTAACTCAACATTTAGTTTAAGGGGAGGAAATCGCCCATATGGATAATATTACAATACTAAAATATGAAATACTGGAGGCTATCTTAAACGTCGTAGTTACAACTTGAATGCATCACAAGTAAAATGGATTCATATACATGCACTTCAATAAGTATTCAGCCACTTGCTACTGCTATTATTATTACTCGTTTCAACTCCTTTTAGCCTGTGATAAAACTTTTATAATATTAATAATGACGGTGATGACGTCGTCGACTTTGGACAACCGGCGGATAGATGGTAGAAAATTGTGTGTGTACAACTTTACCCATTTGACTCGTATTAGCTTATTAAAAGTTAAATAATCGTAGCTCTACAATACAGCATACTATTATCATCATCATCATCATCATTGGCTCCTTGCTCGTGTTATTCACAAACGTGAAATTGTGACGAAATCGTGCGCTTCTCTCTACAATTCACTTATTTTGCAAGCGACCTCTTTTTTCCAATGCATTTTCCCATATAAAGAGCATCAGCTCTTATATTTACGTGTATGTATATGCATAATCTATACCATGGCGTATAGCACTATGTACTATAGAAGTAGGTGTGTGCATTTTATAGCAGTATAAATGTAGATAGTAGATACATATTCGCAATCTTACACACACTTTTGCGAATAATTTATTATATTCTGGTTCCTTTTACATAACTAATAGTTTCCCCTCTTTCTCTCTCTCTCTCTCTTTATTTCGATGATACTCAAGTGCGTAGTAAAATCTATAATAGCTAGAACGTATGTATATTGTATATTTAGTTGCGTAGCACGAAAAAAGAAACCTACGCCGTATCTTTGAAAATCATTAAAAGGATTTTCTATGACGCGATTTACACACTAACACACATTCTACGTTTCTGACAATTAAAGGATGTTCTCTCCATTTCCATTGCTATTGTATAATGTCAAGTCAAGCTCGTACGAATGCGAACCACGATGCAGTTTGTATGTTTGTAACCAGCAAAAAAATTGTATCCCATTTTATCCTGCTGCTTCTAGTAAATAAATAAGTACCTGTGAAGTTGATGACTAAAATAGTTGTACGTTCGAAAAAAAGCAACAATAACACAAGTAAAGGAAAATTTTAACATTCTACGCAGTATGCATAATGTCCAATGCTCAACGCACTTTAAAGCCCAGAGCAGAGGTGAGTTTTTTGCACAAGAATCTCATTTCTATTGTATTTAGTACATGATACACCATTGTACACTGCATTGTATAACATTTGTTGCAGTACTGTTTTAAACCATTTTTTATAAAGGAGGAAATAATTTTCGTGTTTAACAAGTATAGGAAAGAAATACATGGTGCAGAGGGAGAGAATAAGAAAAAAAAATCCATTCAAAACTCAAGGACTATATTTAAAGGGAAAAGAAAGTATAATACCGGCGATTGAGATAAACCTAAAGGATTTTTCTTCTTTTTTTAAATAGAAAATACATTTACAGTACATCAAGGACTGATACGCACATGTATATTGAACATATACATATATAATATGTCAAGTTAAATGGTTATTCATGCACTACCATTAGTCATGTATAGTTTTGTCTTGTATGTATGATAGGTTATACAATGCTGATGCTGTGTAGAGATAATTGGAGATTTAATACACAAACACGCATTCATATAATATATACTGTTCTATAGAATATTGAAGGAAAATAGAAAATACGCTGCATATACATATATAAGTATATTATATTTGCTTAGCTTTATCCTGACCAGACAAATGAAAAGTTGAACAAGGAAGTTGGGGATAAAAAGCGTGAGCAAGCCAGTAGTACATACTCACAATTGTACGCATATGTATGCAAGTATATGCATTCACAGCATGTTATATCATCATTCTCTCTCTTGTGCTTCTTCTAACACAAAATACAAACAAACAGCGAGAACCTATGATGTTACGAATATGTGAGGCAGAAAATCAGGATCTTCAATAATTTTTCCCCTTTTTTCTTATTAGCAAAAGAAATGTAAATCGTTAGCATAAAGATAATATTCTCAACCATTAAACTTTGTACTTCGTATAATGATTATTTCTTAGTAGCCACTCCAAGTATCTATTAGCATATTATGATCTTGTAAACAATTTGTACGTATCCTAGAAAAATCTAGCAAACTCTATCTGGAAAAATTAGACACTGTTATTGGAAGAACAACAATTATTATAATTATTGTCGTCGACAAAAAAACTCAATCACAACAACAGCAGAATGCCGGACATTTTTGATATTGCAAATTGTAATTTAAATTGCTCCATCAATTCACTGATTGACTGCTGTGTAAGCATAAAAGAGTATCGTACAACATATATAAAAATAAAGGAGTGGTTGATTCGTCGATTCTAAATCCTATGCTCCTATTTAAAATCATAGTCGTCAAAAATCTCGAATGGAATACATACACCATCAACAACGCCACCATTACAATCATTAAATCATCCTGTAACCCTGGCTTACATACCTACTACCTACTACTAGGAATCCTAACCATATATTATTAAAAACAGAAGATTATTCCATTGGTGTGAAACTCTTGTATACATGTACATACGTACACATACATATCTTTTCGCCCCCTTACATAATGACTATCAAAATTACTGAAAGTATACGCATTCATGATTAGAGGATGGCGAGTTGCGAAAACGAACCAAGACGACAATAACAACACAATCACACTATTGTGTATATAATACGCACTTGGTCCTTTCAAAGACGAATCCCTTTCAATTTCGATTTCTGCGTTTCAACTAAACGGCCATGCTTGTCAAAGTCGCATCTTTTCTACTGAATATTCAAAATGCTTATAGCAAGCAATGGTGAATAAAAATCGGCTTAAACTTAAAAACTCAATATCTATCTGTATTTGTGGATCCACACATAAATCCCCAAATAAATATATATACATTTATACTACTCATGATGTACAATTTACGTTCCCAGAATAACAAAAAAAAATTAATAGTGAAAGAACATTGTATACTACTTGTATGATAACGATACTTTATACAACCATTTTTTAAAGTCCAACACTATCTATATTTTAGTCAGTTACATTCGAACATTCAATGTAAAGTCGATTTCATTCGATGAAACATAACATACTAACACCAGTAGTAACTAAATAAGTAACGCAAAAGTAAACTTACTCGCTCAGCTGCTCGAAAAAACAGAGAGCAAAACCAAAGTAGTTAAGAAATTATTATTATTATTATGGTGTGACGTATCACGGAAGAGTCGAGCACCAGCTATAGTTGTTTCGTTCAAGGATTTTTGTGAGCAGCACAAGGATCTTTTGGCATATATATTTTTCTACACACTCCGCACTACCACCACCACGATAGCAAATCATGCAGCAGTCCTTATACATATAAATAAAACTATCCTGTGGCTATGGAATGGCAAGTTTGCTTTTGATTGCTTGTATGTACACACTGTGTACATACTGTGTGTAGATTATGCATGTTTGCTTATTGCTTATACGATGGCATTTAAAAGGCAAGGCAAGCCCAAAAAACGATTGCAAAAAAGTCCACACTACGACGACACGATGATAATATCGTCGTATACCCACATACACACACACCGGCCGGCATCGCATATCCCCAATCTTTTTTTTCTCGCCTTCAGTCACCTGCCAACAACGGCAAGGTCGGAAGCGTAAACATCGACCATTTTTACCTCCCTCCCTCTATCTCATCAGTGAAATGAAATTCTAGTCAATTCACATTCGCATTTACAATTTATATTCTCTTAATGATTCCAAAACAACGTACCAACGTGCACATACTAATGCTTTTGCACTACATAAACTATATATACATATACATACATCACTGCATTTCTCAAGCACTAAAATAAAAACAACACAAGGAGAATTCTTCACACATTCGTTTAACACCAACTTAAACTACAAATACATACACGTGCATACATAATGCATACATAATTCACACAATGGTCCATTTATGTACATTCCGTTCATTTATATTCCATTTGATATCGTACGTATGTATACATATAATGTGTACAAATTATTATCTAAATGGAATCTAGATTCAGATGGTATTGTATTTTATTTAGCCTTCTCGTTCACATTCTCCGTCTTCTTCTTCTTCTTACTCTACTCCCCCAAAATAAATAATGATATCACCGAGCTACCACGTGAATCTAAACATTCTGAGTGTGTATCTGCTATGTGTACGATTTCGATTACACACTAAACATTGAAACGTCCCCATAAAAAGTCGTCCTCACATTTGTTCCCCATATTACGTATTGTATATATACTAACTATGTATAAGTATAGTAAGTAAAAGTATTACTCTGTGTGTTAGATATTTAAATTTTTTTTCTCCTTCTGCCTTGAGTGTGCTTGCAGTGCAATGTGCAATTCTGCATTCCGCATTCTATTCTCATTTCTATTCCTTCTTCTCCTCCTTTCCTAGCTTTTTGACATAGTCATTTAGAAGGAGTAAGGACAAAGTGCAAAAAAAGGACTCTTCCATCTATTTTCTATTCCAAGCCATTTGGACCATCTGCAGAGATAGATGTACTTGTACTTCAATATAATATAGGATACTATACAAGAGAGCATCTCCTATGAAACCCACCAATTATGCAGGCAATATATTACACTGGTGCAAACTGCATGTATGTATTTTATTAGTACTTTCGTACACGTATCTCCTTGAATAAGGACAGAAAAAATGTGTATAAAGTGTATGCAGGGTAAAATGTGGTTAAAATATATTGCACCTATATGTAATGTGGTATACCTGTATGTGTAATATGTATAAGTTTTGCATCTTCCTTAATGTTTCCTAACTATATACAAATATGGTGTGATACGTGTATAGGTAATATCTATCCATCGCTGCATATTTTTGAACATTGAGCGTCATGGAAAGTGCATCATCACAATAACAAAGAAGAGAGATGGAAAATGGTGTATAAATAAAACTAACCCAATCAACAAAACTAACTGCTAATGCAAGCCAAGGACTATTTTTTATGTAACAACATGCATGACATATATATGATAATACATCACTGGTTATGAACATACATACTGTAATATTCAAGATGATAATTATAAATTATAATAGTAGATTAATTTGTAAAACAAGAACATTAATAAGATCTACAATTCAGAAGCAGCTATAATTTTACCACTGAGATAGTAGAATACCAGATACATAATTGTTATGGTGAACATGAAAAAACCTAGTTGCTTATAGGTGGCATCAAACTGCGACAAACCCATATTCAATACAGGTAAAAAGTAAGCCAACTATGCAACTTTAAATTCAAACGATATTTTTATTTTCGAAGGGCACTTAAAAAGATAATACATGGCTATAAAAGACTTGGATGATAGAATTTTCATATGAATTATTTCTACATTAACATTTTAGACCTAAATAGCGCCTCAATCCTCCTTGCATTTATTATTGTCAAAAGTCAGTACCGAATCAAAGGCAGGCAACTGTTTAAATAATATTGACGACAAAAATTTGGGCATACACCCTTCAACTTGGGCGTTGAGAACTTCACGAACTGCTTTATTACATTAGAAAAAAGAAGAAATACATTATACAGTACTTTTAGTTGGATTTTTAAAGAGAGTAGTTCTATCTGCATGTGCTTTTATACTTGTAAAGATTTTTTACAATGCAGCGTGTTTAAAATTAAAAGTTGCACACATGCAGTACATTACGTGCATACTATACGGCATCTACTTGTATGTGTGTATAGGAAGTAGACCTTGAATCACCTGATTTTTATTACCTACAACCTTCCATATTTTTCACTGCACATTTAAACCACTTCTATACATACATCAGCAAAAAACTATACGTGTATAGTTTTTTCAGTGATGTTGTGTGCATACTATTCACTTTTTACTATCATTATCATATTAAGCTCATTACTAGATGTTATTAAGTAAGATATATGTATGTAGTATTTATTACAATTTTAATATACGTGCATTGTTATTCCAATATTTGGATAACTTTTTCTATGCATTATATTTCAAATACAAATTCAACTTGGATCATCATCATCATCGTAATGATAAAAACGATAGCATACATACATTTCGACTCCACGCATAAGTAAGAAGTTGCATCTATCGACTAGAATTTATAAACTATCAACGAGTATTCCCTTCTACTACTTTAGTTTCGAAATCGGCATTCATAGAAATAATGTAGGATAATATTGATCAAGACAGCAAAAACGATAACGATAATAGATTGAAAATTCTCCAATGCACTCCCAGTCCTGATCTGCAACCTTTTTCATCTTCATCATGCAGACACTTTAGATAAAAAGTAAGAGAATAGATACGGACACTCCTTGACTTGAAGAATTAGCAAAAATCACACTCCAATGTATGTATATATTATGTAAGATAAGATGCGTATACGGTCTTCAACGGGTATAAGTGAAGTACCACAATTATGTATTAATAATAATAATTCATTCAAGAAAACTTGTAGCTTGACTTTTTCTTTCATTTGCCTAAAAACCTCTATTGTATTATATACGTAAATGCAAAGTCGTCATGTAACCAATGCATGATGTTTTAGATATGTATTTTGTGCTTAAAATCTACGAAACTTACATAAATGCTGAAACTGAAAATAATTCTTTACAGTGCGCAGTTTTCGTATATGCGGTTATACAGTTGCGAAAATAAAATGCAAAAATATTATATTATTTTAAGCAGCTAGAAAAAAATCCAACTACATGGCAAACTCCAACTTCTTTTTGGCCATTTGACAACAAAACGACCAGAAGGGAGAGAGAAAGAGAGAGAGACAGAGCATGATGAATAGAAAAGTAAAGGAAAAGAGTGAAATAATACAATACACACGCAAATTCTACCTACTTCAACTTAAGAAGGGAATTAAGTACCAGACGAATAGAATGTGTGGAAAATGTAATGCAATGTAAGAATAGAATTACATACTTTTTATTTTATATAATACAATGCATATATGTAACTATTAGAGGAAAGTGTGCACATTTTTTTCAGCTGATATCTCATCCTTCTACCATCTTACTCACATAAACACGAGTGCATAAATACATGTACTTTTAAGGCTTATTATATATACACTTATGTATGTCAGTAATGACAAAGACGCGGTTAGATAATCTCATCATCATACACACGAGATGTACAATTTCAATTCGCACTGGTACATATGCGTATAAATACTACTATATATGAATACATACAAGTAGAACCGTTAACTCACAGGCAATATTACGAATACATATACAGCCAGGACATCTTCACTCTTCAATAGGAGTAATAATACTATGACAATGAAAAGTTGTAAAATACACTCATTTTCATTACATCTTGGTCCACATTTTCGTGAAATGGAAAAATGAACTATACGAGTACAATAATGCACCATGTATAATGCATATAATAATATGTAGTTCATGATAATGCATTAGCAAGATTATCTTTGAAGGAAAAAACGTAATGAATTTTAATGGTATGACATTTTGAAATGTGATAGAGCTCTAAGTTTCGATGAGAAAAAACGAAAACTTATCCATCTAGTTACAATAAATTATTTCTCTAATCCACCACTTTTTCTCCTCTCTTCAACTTCTCACTTCTCACTCTTTTTATTTCTTATCCATCTCTTTATCGGCCTGCACTCAAACAATTTTATATTGTGCACACTCAAGGTTCTTCGAACAACTTTTTTTGGTGACAGAACCAGAATGACATTTTCCTTTCATCTCACTTATTTATTATGCGTCAATGCAAGTAAGTTTATAAGTTGTAAACTGCAATAAATGAGGACACCAATGGCCAACATTATCAATAATAAATGCTCAAAATTGTGATTTTATGATGTGACAACAACTCTTCATGTTATGTATATTATACAATATACACATACTTATTACTTTTACATTGTACATCCGTACAAAGGCCATTAAAAATTAAAATCTCCAAAAATATTAATTATTAATGATAATAAACTGTGCAGAATCATTTTCCCTTGTATTCAAGGTACTCATTACTCATTTGTCTATTAGTTAATATGATAATCGACTTTGAGAAATTTCAGATATATTCTGTTGCCTCTAGTCTTCTTTCTACTTTACCTTCTGTATCATGCCGTTAATATAGACACAAACGAATAATACGTCTTCTTTAAGTTTTAATTTTATGCACAAGTCAGTCACTCACTCCACGAATAAAATTAGCATTAACGATACATGTTATTATTACCGATGGGAGTTTAAAAAAATCTTCCTCTCTTTCACTCTGCAACTTTAAATCCTTCATTAGGCATGGTGGATAGGCGACAGAGACGAGGAACAAAAATCGCAGAAGACTAAAACTAAGAAGGATGAAGGTTGGTCAACGAGTACGAGAACAATCTAATATGTTACACAAACACATGTTTTTTAACGACGTTCTTGTTTTTTCGTTGAGCTAGCCCCATACGATCTTTCTATGAACTTAGCTGCAAACTTTAAACAACATATAACCTAGCTCTCTATATTTATTTACTGATTGTACGAATAGAATAGTTGTGACATTTTCCTTTAATTGTTTTAGCACTTCGGTGTCAAATATGATGACATGATGTGTACTTCCTGACACACATCAGACCACAGATATACACATAAAGTGTTTGCCCAATCATTATACCAAGTAAGACATAACTAAAAACTACAAATGACAACTATATCTAATCTTCTTTCCTCCTCCTATACATACATACGCATAGTCCTATAACAATTAGAAATTGAAACCCTTGTAACCTACATAGAAGTAAGGATAAGAATTGAAGAGGATGAACAATATGCTGCATGCGAGAAGAAAAGTTCTAACAATTTCGATTTAAACTTACCGTTGTGTTCGCCCCAGTGATGCGGCGAATGTGGTGAACAAGACAACGACATTAATACCATCGCAGCTGCACACTCGTCCATCACATCGCCTGATGGTCCAACGGAGCACGATTCGCTCTGTAGAGATGATAACATGGGCTGAAACAAATTACCCGAACTTGGCCTTCTCTTCCGGGACCTGAAATCAAAGAATCAAGAATTCATCATCAAAATCATAGTTCCACAAGTCTACAATATTTTTTTCATGTATTGTACAATATGCCATCAACGGTGTAAAACTGGGGTTTTTACAGAAAAGCTTACTCTCATTATACTGTGTGCAATCATGTTTTTGTGTTTAGGTGAGGATTCTGAAGGAAGGAAATTAAAAGGATATTAGTTACACGTGGATTGCGAATGTAATGTGATAGAGCAGAGCAAGAGAGAGAGAGATAGATAGTGTGTGTGTGTGTATGTGTAGGTTTTAATATCCTCATATGCTTCTGATTCTTATCAAATACTGTGGACAGGACAGGAAGTGAGGACTTCCTAGTTTATATGTTGCTCTTTTCTGTCACACCTCTATAACATCAAACATCACCCTTCACCCTAGCAGAGCAGCATAAATAATAAACACAATCGAACTACACATGCATACATACATGGAAAAGTAAGTCAACGCATAATATTGACTTGAAAACATTGGGCATATCCTAAAAATATACAAGATAGATCACTAATGCAAACGCCACTAATAATGTCATGTTATAGATTTAGTATTAATGTTGGTCCTTTACATTTTTGCTCTTTTTTTTATTATCCTTACAATGCACCTACAATTAGCAATCTTGTTGTATAGACATGTACAATTATAACAAATTGTACACCTATACATTTTCTATTGTGTTTTGCATTATTATTTTTTTGTAGGATACACACCAAACTCTAACGGTACATCAACTTCCAACAGAAAATGAAACAATGTGAAATTTTTGCAAAAAAACTCACGTACATAATGTTGTATGTATACTTTTGTATTTTAGTTTGTACAGAGTTTTGATTCGTTTTTCTTCGTTTGTACTCTTTCTACTGATGTCGAATGCAATGTTTTAAACTGTATTGTATTGTACGGTGTGTGATTTCAGACGTAACAGTTTTGCTCTTAATTAGTGCACAACAATTCCAACCTGTCATATTCCTCATGATTTATAATGTATAGATATAACACAAGCATACACTCAAGCACATATATACACTCAAATAATACAGTACAACCCTTTAGGACAAACCCAAACGCAACAAAATGTCTAAGCATTCAAACGAATTTGCATTCAATTAAAATTTCGAATGTATATTATAATGTGCGACAAGAACACTCAATGCTATGCTAGTACATATGTGTGTAAAATGAAAAAGTACAGAAAGAAAGAAAAATGTTGTCAAAAACTTTGTATCAAAAATGTGCGGAGGGTACAGTGAAAACGAAAGGAATTTGTAAAAAAATACTATTATCATTATTATTATTGCTAAATATTATGCATAAATGCAAAGAGGATGATAGTATAAATTTTTCACACTTATTCACTTCCTTTCCATTTGTATCAGTATTATTAGTCTTTTATTCTTCTACGTTCCTCATTTTTCAACTTTTATTACTGTAACATAATGAGTAGGTATATTACATTTTATACCTTTGACGTGATAAGGATATTTGTTTTTTTCTGTCGCATGAAAGCTCTAACTAACATAAACACTGCCATGCCATTATTAGCTATAGGAGCAGAATAAACCTGAATCACGGTTACATAAAAGTCCACTAGAGAATATTTTAAAGTTATAATATTTGTTCAGGAGTTCATAGTTCATGTTAACATGGTGTAGATTACTGATTTCTTATCACATATACACATGCTTTTTTATACCTGTTCTTAAATACATCATTTTCTTCCATCTCCTATTATCTAACTTGATAAGTTAAAACTAAACCCCTACAAAAGTTAATCTTTTTAATGACTTTGAGATAAGCCCCCTTATACTTCTATATATTGTTCGGTCAGTTAGTTCAATTCAGTGGAGTGTAAATATCAACCATATACATAAAAAACACAACAGAGGAACAAAACGGATGACGTTTTATGTTCCATGTTTTTTGTTTGCTCTCTGTCTCTCTCTCTCTCTTTCTCGCACATACACTCTTACTCCTGTTACTCGAGTAATAAAGCAGAGTCAGCTGTTTGCGCTTGTTTGTCATAAGGACTTTGTATTTTTGTAACGTTCGGTATTCAATATCAGAATGTGCGTGTGCACTTGTGCCAATATAATCATTATATATACATACACAACTTCGATACTTTTTCTTAGATATGCATTTGTTACAGCTTACACTATTATTCCCTAATAATTATAATTAAAACTATTAGTATTACTACTATCTTTATAATTATTTTATGTAACCAAACTAAGCCAAAGTATAGGTCTTTAATACGTAGTTTTTAATGGCCGATATCGTTGATGTCACTATAAAATATAATATATTCATATGAACCATTTCTAAAATTACGAACAAATTAAACAAAGCAATCGTTCAATCAAAGTAAACAACGAAATCATAAAAG
Source organism: Sminthurinus bimaculatus (assembly GCA_034698285.1). Lineage (NCBI taxonomy): Eukaryota > Metazoa > Arthropoda > Collembola > Symphypleona > Katiannidae > Sminthurinus > Sminthurinus bimaculatus. The sequence continues at coordinate 25,215 of JAQIVE010000062.1, forward strand.
TGCATGATACGTATATATATATATATATGAAAACAATTCTATAGTTTGTACTCGGCTACTCGGCTATCTGTAGTTCACAATTGGAAAAAATACAAATGATGATGCTATTCATAATAATAATAACAATATAATTTTCTTATTGTGTCACATTAAATGGCATCGTTCTTTTTGAATCTTAAAAGTAACAATAAAAAAATTATCTGTCAGTTGGCTCAATTGACTTTCAAAAGTCACTAGCATTTGCGTTGCGATATAAATTTATATAAAAATATATTGGTTTTTTATTTATCTTTTTCATGTTGAGTAAGGACAAACTAAAGACATTTCTCCAATGACAATAAAAAAACAACAATACGGATAATACCATGACTGCGAAATATCATGGATTATCTAAAGTACTTGTACTCGTACATGCCACTCGCCTAGGAGAGAGAGAGAGAGAGAGATACAGTATGACACTTGATTATGAAAATTAATGCAATTCAGTGCATAAAATATGAATATAAGTTAGTAGTACCAAAGTAATAATAATACATCGGTAAATATATTATATACCTGAGCGAGTTTCAACTACAACTATCAGCTGTGCAAGTACTAGCGCATTCATCTGTATAACTTTACGGCATGCTTGTGCATACATCTATGTATGTATGTATATACGAGAGTAAAATAATGACAATAATACTATACAATTTAGTATTCATAGTTGTAGCTATCTACATAAGCGTAAAATACATTTTTCAAGTTGGCGTTTTGTTCGAGCTCTTGTATGTGCGTACATATGGTATTTCATTGCTATGTATGTTGTGTGAAGGCGAGAATGACGTTGACGGTTTATCTCCTTGGCTTAGTTTCCCTTTACTTTTCCATTTTATTTATACTCCTTTTACCTGTTCTATCTATATGTTACATACAACCGTACAGTTGGCTTGCCTTATACAGCAAATCAACGTATATAAGTATACACTGTGATGTACATATATGAGCAAGCAAGCTCACAGTTGTAACTCTGCACAGCACCTTTACACATAAAACATCCAAGACAATGCACCTTTAATACAGAAGTAAGCGTGTATACATATACTTGTGAAACGTTGTAAGTTGTAACGTAACAATGAAAAAATGTGCCTAAACAAAACGAAAGACACTAGAGCCAAAAGAGCTAGCACATTTGATCATAAATTGCAACAAATAATAGTAAATAATAATAATACATAATGTGTACATTGTGCAGTTGCAGATAAAAAATAATGTGGCATGCTGTTAAATTCCGACTGGCACTGAAGTGAACGCATGAGAAAACGAGAGAGAGAGATGAAATAATTGCAAGTGCATTTTACACTTACAACACATATACATAAATTTAACTCATATTGTACCTCACAGTACATCCTTACAGTAAAGTGTGTTTACATGATGCATACTTACTACTCACATATTATATTATATTTGAAGACTGACTGTTATAGTTGACTGAGGTTGAAGTAAAGTGAAAGTTCCATAAAGTGTATTATCATCATCATCGTCATTAGCATTTTACTATTACTCAACGCTCCATCTTCTCATCTCTAAACAATATCTCGTCTGTCTAGATACATATACATATTTTTAATATATTGGTATTTGATTGGTTGGTATTTGGTCGACTTTATCATATTCACATCTATATGTTGTACACATAAATAGGTATCCTTATAACATCATAAACTTGAATGATATATTTTATGTTTATAAGAAGTTGAAAATTAAGAAGACAGTTTGAAGAGAGATATATTTTGATTCGATTTTATTCCCTTTTCTAAATCCCATGTTCATTGTTGAGTTATTTATTTTCGGCAGCAGTCGACCTCAAATGTATTCCTAATTCCTATAAAAATATTCCCACAATAGAGATAATTTTACTGCACATTCAACGGCTGTACCCTAGAATATTTGTAATACTTAACTGTACTATATAGATACGTTTACATTCGTTCGATCTCCACTGTCCTCGTGTAATACAGTGTCTATAAATAATGCACAAAACTCGACTTAATTCTATCTGCATTTTATTCACTTTTATTTGGTAGGTATATATATGCAAATAACAATCCGTTACCTCTACGCGCTTTTTTATTAGTTACTATGTATTATGTTACATTACATTTTATATTACGCTCAGAAAAATTAATCTCAACAAACTTTCACATATTGTGTCAAGCTTCTATGAGTTTTAAGAGTCTGACCATTCCTTGAGATTTTACAGTAAATTTTATCCCCATTTGGCATATTGTATACAAAGTTGTGCTGTATTCAGTATTCACTCTGTTCAACATTCTACTGCATGGTTTTTCTCTACTCTATGCATGGTGATACATATGGAGGAATGGGACGAAGAACCACAGTCCGTCAGAAAATAGTGTAAAAATTGTAGTCATGGATTTTATTTAGTCGCATTTTATTGATTTGTTTCTTTGGAAATCAAGAAATGAAACCAAACGCGAATTTTTATTTTAAATTTTAATGGAAAACGTAATAAAATTCGATTCTTTATCATGCATATAGGTTTTATAACTTGAAGAGAAAAGTAAGTGAATGAAATGGTGGTACGTAACTTGATAATCGACGACAATGATTCTATGTTTGACTTCATTATACATTGTACATACGTTTTTACATGTTGCTTACATATTATATTATAGTATGCGTAAGTGCAGCCACTAGACACCAGACATGGCAGGCAACTCTTCTGATCATACATATATGTTTTCTGTCCACTTAAAATCATCACCCGTAAAACTGTGGATGGGCTCCTCCGTCCACAGTATTTCAAGTTCCTTTTTCAAAGCGAGCAGAGATGAATGGAAGGGGGGAAATGTGTTCTTTGGCTTCGTGTTGTGTATATTGTATCATTATTAGGCAGATATATTACTATGTACATATGTACAATGTACATGATACATACAACAGCAGAGGGTACGCATTTTAGACAAATTAAATACTTTGGAACACTATGAAGCGTTTATTACTGTTGAACATAGGTAGATCGACAATCAGGTAGTAGGTAGTATTATATTCCGTAGTAATAATATTACTGAGGCTTCTATGTCTGGGATGTGCACTCACTCAGATGCGTTTCAACGTTTTTTTATTTGCCCCATAGCATTCGTTCGACATATGGTCAAAAATGAAGAGTGACACAAGAACACTTCCGAGCGCATCAAAGCTTTCATGAAATAATAAGTCTACCGAAATGTAAATGACATTTTATTATATCTTCTGTAAAGTACGAATTTTATTTATATTATTATAATTTATTCACACGAACAACGGATAGATAGGTAGTATAGTAGCTTTCATGGTATCTTTTTTCTACATGTTCATGGTAAATGGTGTACCACTTTGCATTGTCTACATTTATGATTGTACATTGCATATATACATATGTATGTTTTTCAGCACATGCGGAACGTTACCAGGCTGCATCTATACTTGAAACTGATTGTTATGCAACCCAATTTTTTTTAGATTTTAAATAAAAGAAGTACATAGAATAACTATTTCTCCTGTTCAATTTTTTCCAAATTTTTGTCTTTTGTCTACAATGCTGTTGACATTGAGTAGATGTTCGCAGATGAAACTTTTCATCGTGTGAGGTGTGTAGCGAAAGGAGATGACTTTGACGTTCAGAGTTCAGAGATATTTATTTACGCAAGTTCATATGTATGCTATATTCAAATACACAAAAAGAAGAATTCTATTTAGCTAATTTTTATCCATTGTAACTTGTATATTGCATACCATACAAATATGGAACATTGAACACTGGAAGCAGTAGTTAGTAGTTGTATGATTAAGGGGAAAATGATGGAGCACTTTGAAGAGACTGTCGAGAAAGGCTATTATACGTCTAGATAGATGAAATGGTATGCTGTATTTATGATGGAGTATTCTATTTAAATTTAGCTGTCAACAGTAGGATTACTCACCGTTACCTTACACCGATTTTTTCTTCCGCGTATTCCCCCTGATATTCATTTTGACGTACGGTTGATGACATTATTATATAAAAGTTAGATACTTGTAGCTCGTAACGTCATCATTAAGTTCTATTGATGAAAGTACTATCATGACATGATTATGAAATAACATGTGTTTACTTTTATTAAAGATATGTACATGTGATGTTTAACAAAAACGGCATATATGTAGCTATTAGCTATATTATGTAGAACTAAAATATTCATAATGTACTGAAAGGTGCAAACTGGCTCTATGATACTATTTCAAAAAGTGCCCAGGAAGATGAGGGGAGACATTTTTATTGTTATAGATGTTATACATTATGCTAAATGTTATTATTAATGCTAGTGATGTTTAATTTTACGTTACTATAGTAACGTATTAAATTAATAAAATGTGGTGTACTTTTTTCATAACTTCCTACGATGATATCGTATTATGATATAGGAAGCATTGCATTTTATTTGAAAGCTATTAGAAATTTTATTCCCAAGGCAGTTCCGCCTTTGGAATAAAATACAGAAAATCTCTGTTTGAGTAGGGTAGCCAGGAAGCCATGGAAACGCATGTTTGCAATATTCAAAAACAAAAAGTAGAAAGTACATACTGTTACGACTTACGACGTACTTAATAAAGACCATTGAAAATCCGTGCTCCACTTAATATTTACTCTGCTTAAATATCTACCCAACTGAACAACGATTTGGCAACTGAAAATATAGATTTCTATAAATTTTGGCACTGGGCACTGGGCGGTACCTTGTAGTTTTACAAGTTTTTCGCTAATATTTTTATAGCCTTCCCAATTATTTCATTGGGAAGGAACTAACTTGAAAAGTCAAGATGAAAATTGTGTCTACTATTGATTTAAAAAAATATCGATAACAAGGGCACGAACTTTGTCCGTCTATCGGTTAAGTTTTTACAGTGGCAAGTTTTCTGAAAAAGATTTGTACTCTTGGATTAATTATTCTTTTTAGCTTTTTGGTGAGCAACATAGTTTTTGGTTTTGATTTGTGGCAGGCGAAATTTAGACTGCGTACATCGTACAACTGGCTTTTTACAGTACATTAACATTAGAACTGAAGACTTTAGGATGTATGTAGTATCAATTAGATGCTAAAACATCTGTACCAGATCATAAGTATGGTATTCCCTTCATGACTTAATGTACAAATAACGTACGGAATAAGATGGGTCGGTTGTCAGTCTCTTGATTGATTACACGCTCATAATCAGTAAATGTGAAGGAAGGGGGCTGAAAGTGTGACATGAATGAGCACATGGAAAAAGGAGAAAATATATTATCAGGAGTTCTATGTAGTTTTTAGAAATTGAAATGAAGAAATAATGATTGAATATGATATTAATGAAACTCAAAGTCAAAGGTGAAACTATAGAAATAGAAGTGACAACCTATATAACATGTATGTATTTTGTTACATATCTTAGTAATGTTACTCTTTAGCATTGCTCTCAGCACCGAGAAAAGAATTAGTTCTGGAATCGTGAATCATCATTTATTAAGCATAATAAAATTATGCTTAATAAACGTGATGATTCACGAGTCTACCATAATGAAGAACGATACACAACTTTGAAGTCAATTATCTAGAAAACGACATGATAAACGCCTATAGTGTAAAAAGTAAAGTTGTAGATCGAGAGAGTCACTTTCTTTTGACCACTTTGGAAAACCACTCGTGGTTTTGAAACTTACGTTACGAGACAACTGCCCCCAAATTTTGAAATTTCGAAAACTTGCTTTTCAAAATTTGTTAGAAAACCGGCTAAGTAATTCATGCCATTTTTTCGGGTAAATTCCGACTTTAAAAAATCGGAGTTCTGAAGGCTGGGGTCTACGCCGAAGTAAGCAAAATTTTCATAGTTGGAATTCTGAACGAGAAAAAACGGCATAAATTACAAATGGTTTTCAAAAGTGGTCCAACGGAAAGTTATCGAAAATAGAACTTAGCTTTTTACACATTATAGGCGTTTTCTTTGTCCTTTACCTAAGGTAATTGGGTTCAAAGTTTTGTAACGTTTTACATCGTTGCAAACCATAATAATAATGATCATAAATTTTAGGTCTATGCCACTTGAATCTGTGAATTCATTATCACTACTTGTATTCCAAAAATGTCTTTTATTATGATAAATATCGAATTGATTGATCGATTTATTCGATTATGGAATTTTAAGTGGATTTAATCTCCGTTTGTCTTTCTGGGTCGTCGGAAAAAGTAGTTCTGAACTATACTTGGTATTCGATTTCAAACGATATGTCATAGGCATAGGTTTGAAAACGTTTTATGGTTTTGATCCACCCGGTTGCTGAAACACTTTCTCTGACTTATCACTTATGGAGGTTGACGCTCCTACGAATTCCGAAATTTTCAAGGGCTTCTCACTAGAGTATAGTACCCGGAGAGTATTTCTGGATTTAAAAAACCCAACTTCGGCTCATACAGTTTTGTGTAGCCCTACTGTTTCTTCGGTATTGTTCAGTACTTTTTTCTGATCCAAGGTATGTGAAAAAGAACGAAAGAAAGCCACCATGAGCGTAAAAGGTCCTCAGGAATAGTTCTAAGGAATATTCAATGCTGCGGTTTACCTCCATCTTGGAAAACGTTTATTGAGTTGACGACAACTCAGCGGGTGCTACAAGTTCCCAATAGACGGATCTGAGGAGGCTCTAAGCTTTGATAACACTACAAATAAGTACAAAATGATGCTCGTGTAACAAGAATATGAGAAGGGAAGAATGCCTACTCCTTTACAGCATTTTTGCTAGAGAATAAGCCGTGGAACTCTTCCGACATGGAATCTCGTTCAGATGGCTTTTGTAGAAACCAAGGAGCTCAGATATGCATTTTGATTATTCTCATATAAATTTCTCGAATCCTTAACGCCATCTGGACGTGGTTCCATGTCGGAAGTCTCTGAGTTCCAGGCAGTAGTCTCATTATCATTATTATAGTCTAGTCTTGGCTTAAATGCTTGCCAGCCGTGTGTATTACACGAGGATAGGAGTAGGCATTCTTCCCTTCTCCTGTTCTTGTGAGATCTCCTGTCTACATTTCGTACAAAATGATGCTCACTTCGGGGGCATAAAGCCTCCCACCACACAAGCTTGTGTTGAGGTAGTAGGCATTAGTAGTGAGTGAGTCGACTTGAAGGGTGTTGCTATTTAAGGTGCAAGTTGGAACAGATTGTTGTTGTTGTTATTAAGGCTCATATTTTTGGGAATATTTTAATCAAAAATAATATCATTATTGTATGATCATTACAATATTAATTATTCCAATAATCTAAATCAGCTTAATCAATTTGTGAAACCCAATGAAAAATAATAAACTGTGTAATTTATAAGCACCAAGGAATAATTTTATTTTAAAACAGTTTTCTGTGACAAAATATTTTATGTTTTAAATTGTGGTGTTTAACTGACTGTTATATTGAACTGGCTGATAATTTAAAAAAACGAAAATTAGCTTCAGTTAATTTTTCTGTGCCAACAGATAAAATGAGTGCTGTATGTAGTCCTCCTCAGATGCCCTCCGACCTATTGGGCAATTCATCGACCAGTATCCCGACAGGTCATGATTATTTCCCTACAACAAATCCTGTATGTTCGTCGAGTGACATTTTACCTTTACCTAATAATAGAAGAAATGTTTCAAGGAATTTATTCGGATGTCCCGATCCGCGTAGTGCTCAATACGCGCGAGAGAAAGTAAAGGAAATTCAGAAACAAGACAGCAAAAAATGGAACTTTGACTTTGAAAAGGAACTTCCTCTGACTGGAAGGTGGGTTATAAAAGAAGACTTTTTAAAAATAATTACAATTGTGATATATGAGAATTGGTTTATGCAAGATTTTTATTAACTTTGTGTAAAACTTATTAACGGCGCAGTTACAAATTGACATATGGAGTAGTGAGCAATCTATATATAGGCCCCATGTACTTACATAATAGAATGTATTGTTCAAGGGCCCCTTAAGTATGGTTTCTATGCTCCCAGCAATTTTTATTAAGTGTATTACTTTTTTCATATTATAATTCCACCGCAGTTCTAGTTATGAAATAAACTTAACATTTAAATATTTTTGATATAAGAGGAGTTCTGTGCATTCTATTTAACACAAACTTTAGCCTTTTAGAGTTGTAGGAATAGAAGAAACTCATTGTTACAAAATTTTTTAAATACATTTTTTAAATGAGAAGTTGAGATGATTAAAAGTCTAAATTAACTTTGAAAAAACATACTAATTATTATTGTTGTTGCAATTAGTATTTTAGTATGGTAGAGTTAGCACGTATACAAACCAATGTGTATCCACAAACATCTTTTCATTGACAGATAAAATTCAAGCGTCAAATAAATAAATACACATCATAATAATTAGACTGTTTAGTAAATCCTCATTTACTTATTTATTTATTACATATTATATTTATTCAATAATATAATATGTAATAAATAATAATAATCAATGACATTTTACTTTTAAAATTGTCTCTTAAATATTATGTATGTCCAAAGTCCAAAATTATACATTGACTAATACTCCCCTATTGTTTATTTTTTTTTGCATTGAAATGAAACCAAAGAATCAAGCTAAATGCTTCAGAAAATGTGTAGGAAAATATTTTTTTCAATCTTCTGAATCTTAGCAGCACTGTTTTAAATTCTTCTATTTGGGAATTTGTATTTAATTGACAAATAAAGACTATAAACCCCAATTTTAATAAATAATTATTCCTTTTTTCAGGTTTCAATGGATTCCAGTTCCGGTGGAGTCTTCCCCAGTTCCGGTTCCTGCTTCTTCCTCCTCCTCAGCCGTTATACCACAATCGACCTCTGGAAAAACAATTAACAAATCAAGCACAGTAATATCGAAACCCCGACTTCTAATCACCGATTATTATTCCGTTAGTAAAACTGTAAAGAGGAAGGCAACTACATCAACTACGACATCGTCGATGGAGAAGAAATCAAAGTAATCGAAGGACGAAATAGGAATATTAACGGTAGTAATTAAGTTGAAAGAAATTATTTTTGTATTTGTATAAATGATAAATAGTTGGTATACCATGGCATTTGCAAGATAGAGGTCAGGTGTATAAAAATAAGGATAGTTTAGACATAAAAGTAGTATTCTACAAGACGTCAATCAATGTTGTACATTGATCAATTTGGACGAATATGAAAAGCTTTAAGTAGCAATAATCTATTATTACTTGTTACGTAATAAGTATATATAGAAAAGTATACTTACAATTACAACTCTGCTTGGACATGCCTTTCATTGATTAGGCCTTTGATTTATAATAGCCCCCCACTAATCCCTAGAGACATAGTATTTTACATATTCTCTCTGTTGTTTTCTGCCATTTGAAAACACAATTTAACGTTTTTATTTTGTTTTTTTTTACAAATTTTGACTTTCGGTTTTTATAGTATTGTTTCTATCTTCGGCTTTTTTTCTCTCACTTTAAACTGTGAAACGTGGAGATAATTATTATGAAGTCCTAACATACCGCTCATATTCATATTAAATATTAAATGTATCCATTTTACTGGCACATTTTATATTTCTGAAGCCAGGTTTAGTATTTTTTATTCATTATAAGTACGGTTATTCATAATTAATACTATACTACTGTAACAAACTATGGCTATGACACTCAAAGGTTTATCGTAGAAGTTCTTTCTTATACATGAAAATAAGGAAGTTAATATTATGTTATTTGTTCGATCATTTATATAAAATACATAATATTATATGAGGATATTTAAAAACATATTATTATTGTTTTTTCCTGTTGTGAATTTTATTGTGGGCCAGTAGTATAAGCCCACTTCAATTACCATTGATACTTACTTGTGTACAATTAATATTATTAGCAACAAATTTTATAAGTACAAGGGTGAAACCTTTTTTTAACAAATTAGCCAAAGCTCCTTGTCATATTTATTGAAGCAAAACACAATTCTATACTCTCACTAGATAATATGCATTGGTAAAATGGAAAAAGCATATAAGAGCAGAGAAATAACATTAAAGTATTTGTATATAGTGGTTAATACTTTTAGGACACTGTAGGTATGTGTGTGTGTGTGTTTTAAAAACAAGATACAAGGCAGGATTTGCACAGTTTAGAAGTATGATCTATCATCTTATAAAGTACAAAATGACTGGTCTCATTATAAATTTCTTGTAAGTTTTCAACACACATTAAAAATAAAGTGGTTGCCTTAATCATCGTCATTTAATATCAACATGTAGACCGACAATAAGCAAATTAAGCGGAAGATGACAGTTAAAAAGTTGAATAAAAAGTTTAAAGTTTCAAATTTAAAAAATTCACACTTAAACAAATACAATTGCATCAGATTTGTTTCCGCTCTTCTATAAAGCGTATTATGTTCATCTCTTATTGTAATTGATTGTATTTACATTTTTTCGAGACTTTCTTTGTGGAATTGTCTTTTTATTTGCAATTTAAAAACATCACTATCTCCAAATGTTTGGCAGTATCAATTTCCCTTTCTTGTATTATACATTTTATTTTAGTTCATACTTTAATCCAAATTACAATGAAGGCCGTCGGTACAGATATATTATATTAAGACCAGATTATCAGTAATCAGTATAGTAGATATAGGTTATTGAAGTTTCCCAACACGATGAAACATTTACATAATAATTATATGCATAAAAAACTGAAGATGTTTCGTAAAAATATAGTAATTTAATTGCGAAGGACAGATAAGCATTTATTTGTAGATATTTGCAATAAATCGTAAGTAGTAGGTTAGATTAATTTGATTAACCCTTAAAAAAATATCCGATCAACTTTGATCAAAAGTTGATGAGATTTGATGAGATTGGTTTGATGTACAAATGGTTCCAAATTCGCATCATCTTTGATCAAATTTTGATAAGAATTTGGTGTGCACGAAACATCATTTCATCACTATCCCATCAAAATACTACCAAATATTTACCATGTCAACAAATTATATCGATCGATAATGATCTCATGAGATTTTGATTGTTTCATATCAAAATTTCATGAAAGTTGATGAGATTTTCGACCAAATGCGTGTCAACATCTCATCAAATATTTGTCCAGATATTTTTCTAAGGGAAGGTAAGCGAATTCCACTTGCTACTGATATTGTACTATTTCTTGCTTTTTTTGGTTTTTGAACCGTCGTACATATTACAAAAATATTTATCATGTTAATCTTATGCTTAAATGTCAATGTATAATTTACAAAGTATCAATTATCAATCATGTCAACTATAATACAATGAATTTTAATGCTTACACTTTAATAGAAAAAAATTATTATAACTACAGTAAAATAGTGATCATAACGTAGTATAATTTAAAGAAGTAATACTGAGAACAATAGTAATATTACTAGTAATATTAAATCTATTTTAAAATATCGATGCGCGCTGTATTAAATCTCAATTTAAATTGATGATTTATCATTAGTCAAATTGAAACTACACACAATCCTCTTTTTTGCAATAATATAATCACTGAACATTTCTGTAGCTCTATATGTTATAAATGTTTCCGATCAATCATTTATTTATTAATAGTTATTTAGCTAGCGGTAAGTATATTAAATGTTTTTAATTTCCTGAGCCATTCAAAACATGGTTATTACTGTGAAACTATAAGCAATACTCCTTATATAAAAATTAAAACATCCATGTAAGTCTTTTTGCGATTATTAACGTACAATACATTGCACATTGCGACCAAGTTTCATGTGAGTAGCGTGAATGGCCTTTAAAACGAAACACCAACAATTTATTATTAAGATTATAACATTATTTATATTTACCACATAATAAGTAGTAATACCGTATCAGTCCTAATCATCAGCGACTAGGTTTATAACAAAAGTAACTTCAACCCACCCAACGAAAGTAGTATGAAATAGTAACGAGATTTTAGATCCTCATTTTTTTGTACGAAACAATATTTATGAAAAGAAAACTCTTGTTTAATACGTACAAACCACGTAAAACTTCTCAAGAAACCCTTGCATATTTTTCAGTAGTTTATGTCACTATGAAAATAACAAAGCAAAGAAAAACTTTTTGTGCCAGTGAGGAAAAAACTTTTTTTAAAAAAAACAAATTAATACAGCTAAGCACAACTATATTAACTGTGAATTAGCGCAAGTACGATAATGCTATTAAGTAGTTTAAGGTTTCAGAATCTTTTTTATTGCTAGAACTTTTCAAAAATATAATAACGAATGTGAAAAGGGCATCGTATGAAAAGTTGGTTTTGTTCTCATGGTCGGTTGGTCACGGATGATACTATATTCTGCAAAGTATTTTTCCAAAAACGCCACAGTACAAAGATTGTTATTGGTTTTACATAATGTAAAGGAGGTTATTTATTATTACTATTATTTATTTATTATATTAGCACTCAACCCGGTGAACAACATGTAAGTCTGTGTACGGGAACATTTTTGTGTAGTTATCAACACATAATGTAGCAAGTATACAAAACTTTGCATCGTCCATCGGGCGGGGCCCTGTAACATGTTATTATAATGTACGTATATTTATTCTTGAAAAACAAAATATTATTGGTGATCTCAAGTTAATGATTTTGCAAAAGAAAGGAAATGTAGTAATTGTAATGTTTTGATTTCATTTTTCTCAAGAGTTTTTAAAAGTTAAATGAAATACCGACATTGTTATCTCACAATGGGTATTTTATTTCTTTATTTTTTAACTCGCAACGTTGTAGCTTTTTTTGGAAACATGAGCTATAACATAATTATTTAAAAGAAGATTTAATGATAAATTATAATGCTATGGTTTAACAAGTTATTGTTGTTGTTTTCAAGCACATTTGTAATCGTATTGCAAAAATATTTTTACTTTTTATTAAATTTATGAAAGAAGTCGGTTGTAATGCTACAACAGTAAATTTTATTGTTTTTCTTTGTATTATTGTATTTTTTGTTTGTGGTTCGGTCGAGTTCTCAATGCTAAAAGTGTATCTTTCATTAAACGTGTCTTCTAAATATACGTAATTTTTTGTTTATTTATAAATAATTAAGGTCTTGGCCATGTTCATTGTGAAGAAGCCTTATAACGTACAACGTACATAGATCATAGGTACACTTCACATTCTACATGCATTCATTATTCATTCAGTGTCAAGTTTTTAGAATTTTGAAGAAGCATCATAGCTTACAACAAGAAATGTTCAAATTAGGTCTATTATAAACTAATGTAATATTTATTAGAATAAAATCTATTGATGTAAGTACTAAAATGTTATAGCTATAAAAATTAACTAGCATAGATGTAATCGACTCGTAAACTAGTAGTTTGTCCTTTTTCTCATTAATACATGTACGGATTTTATACATAACTATAAATATATACAAATTATAATATATTATACGATAATTAAAATCATCATAATATGCTATCATTGCATATATTATAATTGATAAAAATAAAACTACGATATAATGTTATAAGAAATTTTGTCGGGATGACGGTACAAATTTCTAGAACGGTGATTTATTTATTTCTAGTCATATGCATCATATGTACACTGTACTCATACCGTGTGACCTGTGTGTACCTGATGCTTTTCCATTTCATTACATACAAACATTGAAAAACACCAGTTCTATACAGGTCACCCGGTACATCCAAAGTAAAAGCATTCTAGTTCGTGTATATGAAGGGTGAAAAAATCACAAATACCTACCTACTTCTCTCAGGTTGGTAATACCAACGAGAGAGGAACTTGCAATTTTCATTTTTATTTTTATGTACTTTTTGCATCAAGTAAAGGAAGCAATACTAAATTTACACAATATTATTACGTTTTCCCATACAGGCAAAGTTCTATTATTTACTATCATTGGTCCGTAGTACGGGCATGCGAAAACATTGTATTTTGTTTTTGCATCAATTTTAGTAAATATCTTCTGCTGAAGTTTGTGCACATTTGTTTTAACTGTGCACAATATGTAAGGAATAAGGAAATTGGGATACACATTTACTTGGGAATTATTATTAGATTCAACAGGAGATACTAGCAACTACTAAATATGATAATGTGCAAGTATACTTACATATTATGACGCATGAAAATGACTAGTCTAGGTACAAACGCAATTAATATTATTATCAAATTATAAGGGCAAAAAATATTGGGACATGCACAGTTTTGTGCAGCACTATGAGGAGGGGAACAGTATCAAGCACATATAGAATGTGATCATATTATTGCATAATATATTAAAGAATATCGTCTACACACATAACTTGAGTGTGTATGGTACAACCAGACAGAAGGTCTAGCTGGATCAGTGTTCTGTATTCTGTATTCTTCACTCTTTACTAAAGCCACAAATGCACAATAGGTGGGAACCCATCTTCATAGAAATAAAATGCAGACATCAATGTACAGCAAAAAAAACAGTACTATGTACATAAATGCGTACATTTTGTGCACCCAACAATCATCGTCACGTCAACCAAGACTTGATTACATTTTTGCTATCGAAAAACCGAGGTTCCGTACATTTTGACATCTTTGCTACATAAAATCTTACATTTTACCGTACATTTACATGTACATTTTCCATTTCCATGGGGATGGGTTCCCCCCTAATATGTATACATTCTTTTCAGCCCTCTTCGGTATAGGAGTCCCATCTTTCTCTTTTTTTATTATGTTACCTGAGGATGACTTAAAGAGGGAAATGATCATAGTATGTATAATGTATACATATGATTTTTGAACACACCCACCCAAGCTTTCCATTTACTGTGTGGAAGTGTGTACATACATACATGTATGTAACAATGGAAGAGCCTCGTGGATGAATTTGTATGACCAACATGAGTAATCGGAGAGGGTACCAAGAGAGAAGACAAGCAGTCTAGTCTCAAAGGTATTCCCCTTTTTGTTCTCGGCAGCCATCACCTAATTTTATACTGAATCGAACCAGAGAACAAGCCAGTAAGAACAGTTAGAGTCATAAAGGACTCCTGTTTCGATCACTACCAAAAGAAAGAAATAAAATACGAGGCAAGGAAAGGGCAGTTTCAGATTTTAACACCAATATACTTTACATTTTAAAATATTATGTTGATGCAACGTACGACTGCACAAACGTCCAAGTAGTTTGTATTGTGAGCCTGAAAGGCATAGGTACATTTTACATACTACATGCACGTACATACATATATGTATATTACTGTACATCTAGACATATTATTATGTACATGGTTGAGGATCTCTCAAGAGCGATTATGCTCCACATCTTACATAACATACACACAGAACATAAGCGTTTCGAGAAGATCACTAAAGATATTCCTACATGTATATACACGAAGTATGTACATTCTTGTATGTTTCATGGTACCCTTTTTTTATTTAAGCTTAGAAGGACTGTCTATGAATTTTCCGTTACAGATTTTTCCATAGAAATAGAAGAAGCGAGTGAAAGCTAGATATAAACAAGCAAGTAAAATGAGCTTGGGGGGGGGGGGGTGAAAAATTTCAGCTTAAGTTGGATGAAATAAAACCCTCTTGTATGTTGTATGTATTCTATTATTTACTTTCTCACATGTACTCATACATATCGATAGTTATGAATTTCTTTATCCTTTAAGTATACATTATATGATATGTCAATATGGATTTTAGTAATGTGTGCATACGGATGCCACATAAATACTAAAAATAATGCCTTCTAACCCTCATAGACACTGGATTTAATACATACATGGAGATTTTTGCACATGAGAGCCTGGCAATTGTCGACAGTGAACAAAGAATGAGGATGAACTCTGGCCATGTTTGTACCATGGACCAATGGGATCTCATCCGATACCTACTTGATTACATGATGGATTCTGAACATATAAATACACTTACGAATACAAGGCGAATGACCCAAATAATGGCGCAAGTGAATTGAGTATTTGACGTGGAGCAGAAAACAGTTTAGATACATGTACAATGTACATTGTACATACTTCATACACTGAGACAGATAAGCAAGTGAATACTGTTTGCAAACATTCAGCTTTTAACCGTACATCACTTGTGGAAGAATCTGTATCTGCGTTCTTTTTTTATGCTACGCTAATAATAATTTATACTACGCTTCTCTTACTACTTACTACCGTCAATACATTACTCATTGCTTGCTACTATAATATACGTTTACAACTAGTGTACATACTACTATGTAATAGTATACTGCACTGCATCACAATAACTAATACTACGTAACAACGCAAGATGAGCATTTATCACGGTATGGTTTTACTCTAAAAGCATAACATCTATCGTACATTAGTCGATGCGCTACACAACCAGTTTCTACTACCACGAATTTGAAAAGTACAACACGAAAATATACATGCATTTTATTAGTATACTAACTAATAACGCTGAACAGTAATATTTGTTCGTGTGCATATTTATCCTATATTATCTGAAATAAAGTAAGTATATCCATATGTCCATCGGAACACTTTCAATAATTTAAAAATCCGGCACTCTCTCTTCCCCTAAAATAATATATTATCATCTTATTTGTATATTGTATATACGGGGGGTGTCCGGAAAGTCATGAGAATTTTGCATTAAGCGATATCCTTGGGGGATAAAAACTATGTCGCCAGTTAGAGCAGGCGATTATAAGGTTATGCACTGCAAATTGTGTTAAAATGTCTGCAGGGAGAGAAACAGGAGTTTCATCAAGTTGAACAATGCATGAAAATTTTAAAATGTCAATTCCGAGTAACACCAGATTCTAAGATTTTTATCTCGGAAAGAGGCCAAGCCGAAAGACATTATCCACAAACTGGTGAACCTGTATAGCAGCTCTACCCCTTACAAGACCCAAAGGGTTTCATTAAGCTAGAGCTGTAAGTGCGGGAGAAATGAGGTCAAAGGTAAACCAAGAATTGTGAGACCAAAATCAGAAACTTCGTCAAAATCGATTCGAATTTCGGACAACCTCGTCATGCTAGATTTCCAAAAAAGGGTCCACAAGATAGCGGGAGAAACGGGCTTTTCAACCATTAGTGTTTGGAAAATATTTACTGAAGAACCATGGATATCTGGGACTTGTTCTGGAAAGGCACTTTCGAATTTGAGCGTTTTAAGGAAGCAACATCAAGTCCAACTTTGTCATCGGAACTTGAACTTGAACGAAGAAGATTAAAATTTCTTTTGTCATGTAATGACAGGTAATGCGATTGCGGTTCATGGACATGGCACATAATTAAATCAAGTATTCATGCAGCAGAACTGGCAGGTATTTTCTAAACCAAGGCAAAATCCCAGATTTTAACGGTTATGACAGCAGTATTGCAGAACAAGGGCGGATTCTGATTTTGTCGTTCACCGTGATTAATGACAACTTCACAGGGACCACATACCAAAAAACAAATGCGCATTTACTTCGCGCAGTACTTAGAAAACGTGAAATATCTGAAAAATGCCAGATTTTTCTGCTCCTCGGCAATGGACCATTACTCACATGTTTCATTTCAAAGGCTGCCATTCCAGAACCTGCAATGGCTAAAATATTTCACCTATCCTACAGTATGGCCCTTGAATCTTGGCAGTATAATCCGCTTTAACATTTGTAAAAATCTCACAGGGGGCAGAGATTTTCGAGAGACAAGCAAGTCACGGAGAGTCAAATTCAGTGACTCGACTCCCAAGACAAATCATTTTATTCTGAAGCCACGAATTTTTTTCAGCAAAAATTAACACTTTACATAGACTCAGAGGAAGACTGCGTTGTATAAAATTACAGACAAGTTTCTATATTTTCACGCTTACTAGGGATATTTAACTTTTCTCATGAGTTTTCGGACACTCCCAGTAATAATGATTATCTCACAGCTTCCGAGAAGTTAATGCAAGTGCACATACACATTATACATGAATATAGGCATCACACAATACATATTATGCATTATGTACATCATCATCTTGATTGCCTTTCCTTTATGATAGGTTTTCAAAATTTTTGTTAAAATTCTCAATGTTCCCAGTCCAAAGTTCAAATCTGAATGGAAGTAAATGTAGGAGAATGTGGAAGGAACCCTGAAATTTGAATTCTTTAACCTTTGATATTCAAATTCATTAGCATAATATAATATCATAATACAAAGTTGGACTTGAAGTGAGAGGACGGTACAATCGAAATTGACTTTGCCTTGCACTACATTGGACCGTTTGGGAGGCAGGTAATGTCCATCTGTTTTGTGTGTATATACACTATACACACATCGACCACAGGCGCAGACAAATATACCTACAAATACACAATGCACAACTATCTGAAAATCTACTCCAACTTTATATGTTACAATATTATTACTATGCCTTGCTGCAAATGTAACGTATACATACAGACATCGTCAATTATTAAATCATTGTTTACATACAAATGATTTTAAATGTTGGGGAACAGGTGGTTTTCCAGTTATATGTTATATTATATTTTGGACTCCGCCTCACGTTTTGTGCATAGGTAAATATATTTATATAGTGACGTTGATACTTTTGACGTAGATATATATCTTACGTATATAAATATATATTATAATGAGGTCTTCTCAATTTATAGCGGTATGTATTAATAGTAGTTATAGATAGTATTTGTTTCCATCAATGTTGTCTGTGTGTACATTTTATCTCCTAAAAAACTAGAAAGTTGATACATGCATATCAGTGCTAAAATACACATTTCATTGTAATTCTACGAATACTACAACCCCTGCCACTACAACTGATATAGGTAATAGGATACGATGTATTATTATGTATTGCTGCTCCTACTTACTTACTACTGCTACTACAAGGCAAACAAACGGTGCTGGCGATGAATTCTATACAGTGTACTGTGCAGTTAA
Source organism: Sminthurinus bimaculatus (assembly GCA_034698285.1). Lineage (NCBI taxonomy): Eukaryota > Metazoa > Arthropoda > Collembola > Symphypleona > Katiannidae > Sminthurinus > Sminthurinus bimaculatus. Next base: position 44,191 of record JAQIVE010000062.1, read on the forward strand.
CGTTCATTGCACTTTGGAATTCGACCTTTGGACTCTGTATAATATTGCGATTCATTCACAATTCACAATAAATTGGACTTTGTACCTTCCTCCAGTCTCCAAGGCATAAAAAACAATGCAATAAAGTATAGTAATAGAAAATTGGGACCATCCATCCTATTGATATGCAGGTGAATAGATAATAAAACACAAAAAGCTAGTAACTAATGCACAGGCAAGTTTTTATGAGCGGTTTCAATGTTTACAATATACACAGCGTATAAACTATACACACACACATTACAATATGTATTGAGCATATTTTGCATGGATCTTTGCTAACATTTAATCTTGTTCTTTCCTTTCTAGTCCAATTACAAATGTGCATATGTGCATACTGATAACCCTTAAACTCAAGTATTGACAATTGGCTGTTTGTATATCAACATACCTATACAATACTGTAACTCTTGTCACAACAGTAACAGTGTTAATCTGAAATTGAAACCGGATAATGTGTAGTATACACATAAAATTATTTATAGTATTATGTACATGCGTGACTCAAAATTTGAGAGGCGCTAAAATTAGCCGATAACTAAATGCGACACTTGCTAAATGCTAATATTTTGCTTGTAGAGGGGGAATACGATTATCGTGGACTTGGCCTCTTGGATTTTGATCGAGTATTATGGATAAGCCTTCTTGTTCATAACTTGAGCATGATACACTATTTACGTTTTATATAGTATGGTTTTATAGAGCTGTTAATTGTACAAATAATAATAATACTACAGCACATCGACATCAAGTATAGGTACTCACATTTATAGTATACACACATAAAGTTCCTCTTGACTCACTGATAACACTGAGCTTGAACTTCACATTGACTACACATGTTTGTACTTACATACTACATACCTACAAACACATAATAATAGTATTCTCTTGCTGTACAGAATGCGGAGTCACAGTCCAACGACGATTTTGAAGATGGTGGACTCTCATCTTCATCCTCACTTGAAAAATCTCATCCGCACGGGTGCTTTTCGCTTACACTTACACTTGGCATGTGGTTAAAAAATTCCTCATTTGCTTGCCCATCATTTTTCTTTTCTCCCTTTTACTCCTCAGTTTCTCTTCACTGACCATAAATCTGAACTAGTTTTTCTTTTTTGTGTTTTGAGTAAAATGTACCGTCGTTATTAACAAAACATCACTTTGAGATATAAAAAATAGTAAAACAAAAACATTAAGTAGTTGAATGTATTTTCAGCGAGAGTGTTAAATTGTAACTTATAGTACCTATATAGTAAATAGTTCTATGTGTATTCGCAACACTAACACAGATTTGTTGAGAAGAGATACACATTAATGTTTTCGTGCAATTTTCGCAAGATCACGTACACATATGTATATATCTACACTTCTACGTATATAACTACAACAGTGCAGAGCACAAAGAGATACTTTTTGCACAAAAAGTTGTCTATGTGTCTAGATATAAAATGGAATAAAAAAAGTATACAAGATTCTTAAATTGCAAGTCCGATGGAGCTTTGCGAATTGAGAACTTTATTATAGTCAACTACAACTTTTCAACTATAAAATCTCGACGACGATGTCTAGATGAAAAATGTCAACACTTTTACAGGTAATAAATGCGAGAACAAGAAGTTTAAAAGAAATGTCCTTTGCGTCTGTACTGAATAATATTTTTTACCACTTGTGTAGAATAGTATGTAGATACTACATATTATATGTATCAACAAACAAAGCAATCACATAATACTTTACCTTTGTTTTATTTTTCTCCCTACGTCGATTTTCAGCCCGTCAATATTTGGTAGTAAACACTGAATACTGCATACCTTCTTTTGGTTTGGAATATTTTAGAAAATGGTCTTTTTCGCAAGTAATAATATCATTATATACAGACGACAGACATTGCCATCATGCTCCATATTTCCTTTCCTTTCGTTGGAGTTTTATACACATGCATACATGTACAATGTACATACTGTAAATCTATCTGCACATGCCTTTGTTTTTGTGTAACTTGTAACCATGCGTATTATACGTATATATTGGTCGTTACAGGTCTTACTCCAGTCACTCGACTACCGCCTTTCTTACCTATGCTAAGAACATACATAGGTGTGTATACAAAAATAGTAAAAACACAACACGACATCTGACAGTATTATGAAAATAGAAAATAGTTATAATATTATACGAGCATTTCAAGCGTGTATTGTAAATATAATATGTATAAAGAGAATGCCGAGTCAAAGTCCATCAACTTCCACATCACGTTCGTATTGGTATGATAATAATAGACTCATTAAATATTAAACCCAGTATATACATTGTACACCTACCCGTGTGTATTTTATGCCCGCTTGATGTGTAGTGTAATGCGAATAACATCATGTTGGTGTAGGTGACACACTAACATACCGTATTTTCTATAGTATCTTTAACTGTAGACTATAGAGTCACTGATTAACACACGTGTCAAAACCTCCATTACTTAATATGGACATACATGTATAAACAAAGAGGATTGTAGTGAGTAATGAGACTGGCATATTATCACAGAAAATACGGTAGTCCTGTCTAATCATGTGGAAAATAGTATACATACGCAACTAATAAAATATGCATAGTGTGTGTATGTGTATGTGTTTGCGTGAATGTACAGCCAGTGGAATTTGAACCAGAATGTGTTCTTTAACTTCTAAAACCAAATCAAACACTCGTTACATTTGTGTATATACATACATATTATGAATACATACATGCACGTAAGTATCTTAATACACTTCTATTATTTCACCTTCATTTTCATTATTACTGCTTCGAATGCACTTCAGTGAGGGAGATTTTGGACTTTTATGTACATATATTATATACATTCGTGTTTATTCTTCTAGTAAGTAAAAGTTATGCGTCTAAGTACGTATGTATAATGTTTGATTAAAACATACACTAAATACTGAATCTCTTATAGTTATGGTTCTGCTTCAGACTTCTGTTATTATGTCATAACTTAATAATACACGAGAAGAGCCCAAAAGTATGAGAAGGAGTATGGATAGTGAAAAGCAAAAAGCAAAAGGCAGGAGGCGAGTCTGTCCCTGTATGTATGCCTGCCTCTAAAATATTAAATGTATCAACTCATGTATCGCAGGCACTCATACTCATTATACGTTTATGCATTCTAAATTATAATCGATACAATTTTTTATCAGCTTTTTCATTGTCATTATTTTAGTTTTTTTTTGTTTTAGCAATGGAAATGGACTTTGCTCTATGTTTCTTTCGTCAAGAAAAACGTCAAAATATATTAAACTCCCAAATACATACATCCATGATCCATGTATATACAAGTACATATCACACATAGTATACTGTATACATTGTACAGAGGATAAAACATCGTAATATTTATATATATTATGTATTTTCCAAAATGAGTAGTTTATAATACTATGTTTTTTGTCTCAACATGCAATGCGCATACATATTACATATACGAGTTCTGCATGTAATGCCAAAAGGCGTACTATTATATACATACATACTTGTTTTGCTGCTACAGTGTTGGAGAGTTGAAATTCAAGGTGATAGAAGGTGACTTTTGATGTTTCGGGAATCATGAAAAATTGTATATAATATGCACAAAGTATTTTATTTTCTGCTATATTCTACAACATGGACCAAGACCTGCACAATACGCAAAAATATTTGCAAAATACTGACATAACAACATTTACAGCACAAACACTTTTTTGCTGTTCTCTTAATGCTTTGTTTTGCTACAAAGTAAAGATTGGAGCATGGGTGTGTAATCTGTAAGGTAAGTAAGTATCATGTGCTCTTTGATTGGGGGAAATGCATCAACTTGGAAGTATGAAATATAATAAAGCACATTATGACAGCTGTATCAAGTCATGTACATCAAGTGTTACTAGTTACAATCAAGTATCACTTGCCTCATAAACTTGGAATTAAAGGCATCCAGCTATTTCGGACTTTAAAGATGCAAGTACCACAGCTATAACAATATTTTTCCCTTACCAATAAAATGGTATTTCCTTAAGTTTTTACCGCTTACAGCATTTCACCGGTGTGTACAAATTAATTTTATTGCAAACTTGACGAATTCATGCTACCACCCACTACACATCCCAATACAGTGTGTGCATTTTATTTTATTTTCCTCAATTTATGGGCAATAAAAATAAACAAAAATACATAAGTACCTATACAAGCCATTGAATCTACTGATATCTCAAACACTACGCACATTTAATGTATACAATATACACGGATTCACAAGTAAGCTTCGATAGATGTTAGAATTTTTTGCAGATTTCGAATACATAGGTATGTGTGTGTGGTGTGTATGATGCTATATTTGTATTAACAGTGGAAGTGGATTTAAACCATTATTAGGTCTAACTTTGGAGGTTGTATGAGGGTCGCTGAAGAAACAATTATTTGAATACATATTATGTATATGTATAGTATGTGATCTGCGCAAGAATAAATTACCAGATTATGGGAAGTGACAGCATACAGTGTACAAAAGGACGAACAAAGATTCGCAATGTGCATGCGATATTTATATTAAGGCTTGCATGTATGCACGGGTTGCACGTACTTATTATGTATATTATAAGGAATGATAAAATTAGGAAAGATTCCGTGCTGATACTGTGAATAATACAACTTATGCGGTAATAATACTAAAACTTAACATGATAAAAATGTATGTTTATAAATACGCTTATATGTAGCTTGTGCTGGCTACTATAAAATTTGCTAAATTCAATTCTCAATTTATCATTTACCACAACTTCAACAAGTCTGAAAAAATAAATGCCCTTTGACGGCGGTATTTGTATGCAAATATAGAGGGGAAAGAGAGAGAGAGAAAGAGCTGATACATTTATACATAAGATTACGTACTGTGTAATACACAGTGTGTATGCTACATTAGATGCAAAATAAGTTCATCTGGTCTGGAATTGGAATCAGTTAAATGAGTTGGACTTTGGAACCACACGCATGAGAGCCTTTAATTCCTATTGATTACACTTAACATCAGACTCGATTATATACATAATCATTATGAATATCATAAGTATTTTCCCATTCGGCTGCATACATATAACGATACACGATATCCCAATCAGCCTTTCTTGACACTTTGTTCATGTTACATATACATATTTGTGTATACATACAATGGCAGAGAAAGAGAGACAGAGTCGAGGAAGAGATAATAGTTAACAACATCCGTGTTTTAATTCTGAAATTGACTCGCAAACTTGGAAGGTTACGCGAGAGGACAGAGGGATATGGACAGTATTATATACAGTACCTTCCACATCCTTCTATGATCGTTTACAAAATGTTTTAAGATGTTCTTCATATCCTTTTTCCGATGGCATCTCATACTATATAAATCAAAGTTGCTTGTATAAACGTGTGTGTATCATTTAAATATGAAATAAAATTGAACATTAAAATAATCTCCAGCTAAAACATGTCATTTATGTGTAAACTTAATCGTTGGTAAATTAAATTGCGTATTGATAAAACTTGATCGTTCTAAAGTCTCTTAATGTTATGACATCACACCCAATACCTTATATTACCAAGTACAAAGTCAGGCGACAAGACACGTAAGTTGTTATTGTATAATTGTTGAAAGTTTCCTCTGTTAGTTCCCACTTGATGGGAAACTTTTAACAATGTGTGAAATGAATATTTAAAAATAAAAATTTATCAAAGGCAGTGCTTTAATTTTATTTATCATACCTACTATACAAATAAGATATTAATTAATTTACCACATATACGAAGAAATCTCCCGATAATTCTTCTTAAGCATGATTCAACATGTTTGTTTCTCGCACACGTATTTTTTTCTTGCGAATGCGAGTAATGAGAAAATATGTTTTATGCAACCGTACATAAGCTTCCATTTTACTTTAAATACAAAATAGAGTGGAGGAGTGAGAAAAACGCAAACGTCATGCCGTGTGTGTATTATTAACTGCAAATTTAAATACTTGCCACTCTGTTGTTGTTGCTAGTTTTTAACTTTTACCCTGCACCAATATATATTATTACACCTATTTTACACTGCAGTGTACTCTACTATGTATCGTTATGTGTATTTCAGGAAAATTAAATGCGATAAATAAAAATAATGTACGTAACTATGTACATATTACATATAGGCAGCAAACGATGGGAAAAGCTGCGCACTAAAATCACTGGGCTGTGAGTACATTGACCGAGTTCAGTTTATACTGCTTTATACAATGTACCTAGTTACAATTTACGTGCATATCATTATCATTAAATAATATTAAGTGCATAATATTAAAGTTACAGAAAAGAAAAGTACAATAGGAAGAACTGTGTACAACTTGAACATAAAGTTAGTTTTTACTCGCACTCATGGTCTTTGCAAATATCTGCAACCTGCATACTGCATATAATATATAATACATATATCTATGTATACAGTCGGTCAGTGGTGAGAAAAACTTCATAGCATGTATATATATATAGAATTTATTTGGACTTGCCTGTATCTTCATATATGTAGCGAACATTAACGATAAGTTAAAAATGGAGAACGTAATCCTACCTGAAACCGCTTAAGTACGGACTCACCATCATTACTCATCGCCATTACACAACTCCAATCCATTGAACAAAAAAATTATCATCATTTCAAGAAATCGACCTATACCTATACCGAAAGCTCGTTATAATTGCAATGATTATAGTACAACAGTGAACGAGTAAAAACTGAACACGCAGAAAGTATGGGAAGCATAAACGGTATTCGGACTTTTTTCTGGGTAAACTGAATAATGTACAAAACAAATAAAGTCGGCGTAAAAAAACAATATCTTCAGCAAACTGGAAGATGCAGTTCTTTTTAGATTATTATATTACAGTGTTAAAAAATGTATATTATTTTTTTCTGATGTTTTCTTTTCCCTTAAAGAAAATTTAAAAGTAAAGACGGCCATAATATGCTTGGTTCAGGTAAGGAGCATAAACTGAATATTTATCGTTACTATAAAAGAATTCAGTAATTACACGAATGCCATATCTCATCAGTACAATACAGAATACAGTACAATCTTGCCTTCATTTTTACAAGCGTTCAAATGCCAACGTGTATAACGCACGTAACCTGTGCTCGTAACTCTTTTTTCTTGAAAGATATAAGGATTATTGGCTATGTTTGCTATTTGCCATACAACACATACATGAACTCAACAGTAATTCAGACACGCCAGTCTATATGCGAGTGAATTGGTTGATGTTAATGATCAGAGTTCAATCATATGTCAGGGTTGTGCATATAATGCAGAATAATATGAATGTTCTTGTGTTCTACTCTGAAACAAGTATACATAAATACAATATGTTTTCATACCATATATTGCATGAAAACATCTATTTTGTGAGTATATTACTTTGGAGATAGTAGATATTTTTTATGTGCATGTTCGAACGTACAAATCACTACACTTGTGTTATTCGTCTCTAATTTTTTAGTATCATTGAATGCTGAAGCTCTTTTAGCTCTTGACTATTTACAATCGACTTGACTACTAACTTTTTTTATCCACTTACTGTTTTATGTAGACACGTAATTTACGAAAATATTTTGGTCTACTTAAACGTTCGTTAGCTCCTTGTAACCTCTTGCGCAATTCGACCGTTTGTTTTGACCATGTATTTATGTTTATTCTTAACGCATTTTTGTGTACACAATTTTAGGAAATTAATCGTTTACTTTGATTGATCTGTCAATATTAAATGTGCTTGTATTATATGCACATGCATTCTCTAATAACTCAAAAAATAGATTGATTAAAATGTTTGCAACCAAAATTTAAAAAAAAGCTTCGAAACTGCATTTCATGTTAAAACGAACAACGAAGGAAAATTTAATTTAATCGATTCGCATAATGTACACTTAGTTTTTGTATAGTATTTTTACATAATTTATATAGTTTGTAATTTGTAATACATACTTTATTTTTTGGCAAAAAATGGTCTTTAAGTGTGAAAGTAAAATATCAAGAAATAAAGTAATGTATTGTGTAAAGCCCTATCACAGCCAAATGGAAATTGACGACAAGAGGAGTCCGCGGTAAAGTTGCGATAGACTTGAAATGCAAATATTCGTTGCATCTGTAACTTTGACTTTGTCCATAGATACAAGAGCAAGTTCCCACAATTCCTTCTTGATTGACTCGCCGTCCATTCAAAGTGCATTCCAAGTATAAACTGCATTTTTGAGCGGTTTTCCCCACTACACACTGATTCCCCAGTCCGAGGGAACACATTTTGAGATTAGGATCATACACATTATTAATACCACAATCACAGATTTTTTCAGTTCCCATTGGATTGGATAGCAAACACTTCAAAAATGTTTTATCTCGTCGGCAGTCGGCATCGTTGCTACATGCTCTTTGATTCATTTCCTCACCGTCTAAATTTCTATCCTTGTTCTTATTCTCCTTGTCACACGGCGGATCAGTTGACTCTGGTTTACAAATGCACTCTCCTTGCACTTTTGAACTAGCTGGAAAAATACATTCTGCACTGGGAACACACTGTTGTGGACTCATATTGCTATTTGTCGGGGCCCTACACACATTTCCAATTCCAAGGAGACACTGATTTTGAGATGAGTCATAGACGTTATTTTTCCCACAGTCGCAGAAATATCCAGATTTGTTTACGTCAAACACACATTTTAAATGGGTCGTCCGCTCTTGGCAAGGAAAGCGATTTGATGGCTCACATTTTTTCCCGTTGAGATTCTCCACTTGAGGTTGAAACTGAGTATTTGGAAAGGTAGAAATTTCGGTGGTCGTCGAGGTCACTTCTTCATATTCAATGCAGCTTTTTTGATTGATTGGGTCACAACAAGTACCCTGAGTCAACTTTTTACCCCTTAAATCCGTGTGAGCGACACACTTTCCATGTTTGACACATCTCTGAGGATCTCTATTGGCTTCCGTCGGCAGGTCACAATCTGCACCAATGATTAGAAGACAAATTTGTCTGTCACTATCGAATTCAGCCACCCGACTACACTTGCATTTACTACCAGATGGGGTAGCAAAGCATTTTAGAAAAGTCCTAGACCTGTCACAGGACTCGTCGGTGGTACACGAGCGATCATACAATGATGCAGTCACAGTCACTTGTTCACTGGATTGAGGCTGTGGTTGAGAAACCTCCATGATATGTTCATTTCGATGACGCTCACTTGAGAGAAAAGAGGATGCTGGAGAAAGTTCTAATTGTTTGATTCGGGACTCTGCCGAAAATTTGCAGAATTCGTCAGAGTTCTCGGGATCATTCAGCATACAGCACTCGCCCTCTTTTTGGAGGTTCCCCATCTTGTCCCTGTGCTGAGCACAAAATGCTCCAGTCATACATTTTGCTCCATCGTCAACGTTGCAAGAGTGGCCGACATTCAGGGTGCACTGCTTGAGATTATTGTCAAATTTTTGTCGGAAACCACACGCACAGATACTCCCATCGGAATTTGGTTTTAAGAGGCACTTGAGATGTGTTTTTTCGGCGTTGCAATGCTCCTTTGTGAGACAGGCGAGCCCATAATACGAAACGGAATCTGCCCCCAAGGAGCTGGCTGGAAATTTTGATGGACTGATCAAGAGAGCAAAGAGGATGACTCGTATCAGCCACATTTTTTATTTCTGCTTTTAATATGTAAAACACAGTCAAAATTCAGTTATATTCGGCTGTAACTGCTTGCAGTACTATAAGTGGTAGTAAAAATAAAATAACAAAAAAAACTGCTGCTGTACTTACCAAAAATTGTTTTTTGGATGTAAATTTTTACAACTTACGCTCTTAAAAGTACACGAGCAAAAAACGATGAATATTTTAAATTAATGGAGAGTTTTTTCCCCATATTTTTCTTGTCCTCAATTTGCAAACTTTTAGACTAAGTTTGCAGCTCATGCTCATTGTGTACATCGTATGATGGACGTTGGTCAAAATGTCTGAAATATCGCCTGAAACGTATATAACTATTAGGCATAGTACAATGGTCATCCATTTCTATAGATTTTGTCATTGCAGCTGCAGATTTATATGAGCCATGAATGTATATAGTAGTTGAAAAAGTATATAAAATTTACATAAAGCAGAGGAAGAGGAAAATCCTATCTGTGGTTTGGTTTTCTTGTTTCCAGTAATAATAAAACGCCATTATAATATATATCATACATGTTTACTAGCTACACCATATTTTCCGGTTAATTGTTGATGAACTAAATAACTAAAAAACGAGACGTAAATGTATATAGGAATAACAGTATGCGAATTGCACACGCAAAAAATATGTATACTTTTATTTTAATGGCATTACGATACTTATCATTTATACATAATACACACATGGAAATACAAAATAAAGATTATCTGAATCTAGCCTCTTTGCATACAATATATACAAAACGTATTGCAAACGTGCCATAGTTAATTTTTAATGCGTATACGCGAGAAGCTGGAGAGACAGTCATGGGAAAAAAGATTACATAACATTTTATTGCATACTAACTAACGACAATTCGCTTATTTTTGTTGCCTTTTTATACACAACATATTATGTACATATTTTCTAATACAAATATATATGTACAGTTGTCTGATATTGTCTGGAATCTGGAACTTGCCTATAGTATATTTTATATTTTGCATATATTTACATTAAATGTTCTGTAAAGTTAATTATAAAACTTGTACATAATTTAGACAAAATACGGCATTGCTGATATCAAATGTTTAACAACTTAATTGAAAATCAGCACTCTGAATGTAACTATTGACTATGATATCATTAACTATTGTCAGTTTCCTGCTTTCAGGAATTTCGTAAAAACATTAATTGCATACAACACATTTTGATTAATATTATACAGACACTCAAAATGAAACATTATGGCATTTTGATTTAATTTTAAGCTTGTTGCCTATTACAAGTTACAAATTTTAATCTACAAAAGGTAGTATGTGTATAAAACAAAGCCAAGTAAACTACTGAATTTCAAAAAAAGAAAAACTGTGTTTGAAAAAATTCATGGCGATTGGAGAAAAGAAAGAGTTAATGTAGAACGTTATAGATAATACTTACGAGCTACACGACATGAAGTGGATAAATAAAACAATATTTTAAAATCACATTATTTGTCGTTAAATAAAAGTAAATAACATGACAGAATAAAGGAGCAATCCGAATGTCAATCCCAGTCCAATAAGGTATTTTGAAATTCTGATAGCATTTCCAGGAGCCCCACTGACGCAGAAACCCCCTTGCGAAACGCCATTGACACATTCACAAAATTCGTAGTTATTTCCATTCGTCGTGTTGAACTTTGACTTTTCTGCGTTTCTGACACAGGGTTGTTCCTCCTGGAACTTATCGTGGACTCCGGTTTTTATGAGACACTGATTATTTATAAAAACCTCTTTGTCTGAACTACACACACACATTTTGATCTCTTGGATCGCTTTGCAGATCAAGAAGGTTTTTGTCGCATTGCTCCCATCGCAGTCACTGTCTTGTTGACACCATTTTTCGTAAACCTCGCCTTCTAGGTTTATGGTACTTGCAAAAGGTACTGTGACAAGTAGTAGTAGGAGAAACGAAGATGATGATAACGTGTCCATTTTGGCAACTATTAAATTCAAGTGTAACCGATTAAAAGTCACAATAGCTTTTCTCGTCGCAAAAGTGTATATTTGCTTATATTTGAATTGCAATTCATGACAATGAAAATGAAAATTTTATGAACTGTAATTTGTTACTAGAGTTAAGATTAATGACTGTTTATACCTTGTACGAAAAATCCGGAGAACAAGGACAATCTCGAACTCAAAACAGGGCGGAAATCAGGAGAAAGATCGCTATCAGTCAATGTACAAGAATCCGTTGGTCAACATTATTCTTGTTAATTATGTGATTACATCAACTTGAACGTTTTCCCACCAGCAAGATCAATGACAAAGATGCAGGGAATTTCTGTCACTCACAATTGTCATGTTCTGTGTATGAGACGGAGAATGAGAGAAATGAAAATATTGAAATTCAGCTATTTTGATGCTTTTGAAGAAATGCAAAGTAAATTGTAATTTAATATTAATGCAAACAAATATCCGATACTAAAAATGGTACAGAATATTACAGAGTATAGCTGGGAAATATAGTGTAGTACTGTGGAATGGCTGTATAAAGCATCCATCATCCACTCGTTACATACATACGTTTTTGTGTACCATATGAAGGGTGTTGATGAAGCCTTAGAAATTAAATTTAAACAAAATGTGCTTTGTTCTGACAATTATTGAAGTTTGGTTTTTGCTGTATATAATGTACACTGTACACAGTCATTATATTCCTTACTATTTATGAGTCATTATGTGACTATTATACATGTTTTGTTATGCCATACTTATGCCTTTGTATGTAAACTATACTGTAATAATACCATAGTTTTAAATGCCATGGAAAAGTGTACTCTTATTTTCTGCTGACGAACGCAATATTAATTTACAAACGTCATCACAAACAAAATCGAAATGAAAACTTTTAAGCTATAAAAATGTTGAGAATCTGTTTGTCAGTACGTTTCTTGTGCGAACTTCATCATCAACCTTTGTTGATTTTTGAAATGTGTGAGCAGTTTTTCAGTTCAACTACTATACAGTTATGAGGCCGCCATCTAACTTTGAATGAGGGTGCTAAGTCACTCAGGCTTAGTTTGTGGAATTGAGTAAGGACAGCGCTAACATGCACATTAAAAAGTTGATTATAGTTAAGTGTCCTCTGGTACGTTTATTGTCATTTTTTAAACAATATTGTATTTAATCATTCATGAGATGAGGAAACACATATGAGGCAGAAGCTTAGACTGGACAGCAAAGGAGAGGGTAAGGAGTTCCATCCGGACCGATTGTATCTTGTGGGTTGTCACAGTTGTTGGCTTGCACCTAAATGAACAACAGTAAAAAAACGGTCGTTAGAACTTTTAACTTCCTTACAGTTAATATTCAAAGATGCAGAAGGTTTGACATTTTCAAAAATACATTTATAGTTACCGGTGTATATCCAGAATTACAAGCACACTGGCCTGTTCCTTCGAACACGTTGTCGACACACTGCGCGTCATCAATGCACTGGGCACTTCCATCCTTAAAAATTTAGAACCAAAAAATAATCATCGTCACAAATAATTGATTATTTTGTATGACGTTGGGTTTGAAATGTCTCAAAACAAAGAATTTTAAACTCTGACATTTATTATTTACCAAATAACACGTGGTCCCTACAGGAGCAAGACAAAGAGAACGGTCCGGATAGTAATTCATTGTACTAAGTAAACAACCACAGAACCCGCTAATGCATGTCAATCCAGAAAGGCCGTCACAAGGGGTGTCCAAACTACAATAATCGCCGTAACTTTGACTTGATACCATTGTAGTTGACAGGACAAAGACAAGTGTTGTCAAAACAAGGCTGAAAAGTCCCTTCATTCTTCTTTTAAACAAACAAAAGTAGATTTTTCCATTGGACATTAAAACAATTAGGTGAGAGAATTCTTACCTTGCGAAATAGTTACTTATTTATTACTCAAAATATATGACTTACTTACACTTGAAAGTACGGCAAAATTTATGTCTCAAGAATATCCTGATTAAAAAGGCTGGAGTGGTATGACAGACAAAGCTTGTCCGGATGGTACATTTATACGAGTGCAATAATTGCACCATATTTATTTCACAGTTAATTGTTCGTGCGTAAGCCGCCTAGCGATTACATAGAAATATCTCAGGCTTGAGATGAGGTAAGTGAACCAAGTAATGTATTCAGTACTTTTTACGACAATTTAAATGATAATTCGAGACTAGTTTTAAAAGGCTGCTAAAAAGTCAATGTCTTAAATCGGTGTCCTAGAATACCTAAAAAAAGTTCCATTATGTTTTCTCCTCCTTTAGCGATAAAATCCTTTTGTATAAAAAAAGTTTTCATTGAAAGCTTTAGGAACGTAAAGCTCTGACAAATTTTTGAGTTGTTTTATGTATTTCAACAATCGATAAATTAGAGATTCTCATTCTTATCTTCAAGATTCTTTTTTCTATTTCAGTTTCTATTGAATGTGTCTAATTTTGTAGCATATACAAAGTGTACTTCTTGAACTGTTATTTATAGACAGTCCGAAATGGTGTGTGAAATTTTTTCTAACAACCAAAATTCCATTTTTCATTTCAGCTGTATGTACAATGCACAATGTACGCATTCATGGAAGGGAAGAAGGTGAGAGAGAATTCTGTCATATATTTAGTTAATATGGAATTGGTTCTCTCTTACGATTAGTTTTAATTGCACACCGCCATAACATATTTGCTGCACCCATTTTCTACTTACATACAGTATATAAAAAAAAGATATCGTGTTTTCAAACTTTTGTGTTTATGTGCATCTACTTACCACACTAAGTCTACCAGGCCCTTGCGCTTTACATATGTTGTGTAGAATTTTATTCTAAACAATTCTCGTCCCTTTCATTTTTGGCCTATTTTGCCTCCTGGCAGGTCAGGAGTTCAACAAAGAAACGAAAGTCCGAATTTTACACCAAAAAGAAATACGTTCTTGAAAAAAATCCGAAAAAATCTTCCAGGCTACTACACACAGAGAAACCCAAAAAATTCAAAACGCGATATTTCTTTTTGGTGTGAAATTCGGACTTTCGTTTATTTGTTGAACTCCTGACCTGTCACGAGGCAAAATCGGCCAAAAATGAAAGGGACAAGAATTGTTTAGAATAAAATTCTACACAACATATGTAAAGCTCAAGAGCCTGGTAGACTTAGTGTGGTAAGTACATGCACATAAACACGAATGTTTGAAAACACGATATCTTTTTTATACATGAAGGGCTGACAATTATATTAGCCTCTCTACGTTGCTTTAGGGAGAGCCTGATTTGATTGTCAGCCCTTCACATATACTGTATAATGTAAATTTGCATGTCCACAGACAATGTCTGCACAAATTAAGTACATGTACCATGTATTAACCCTAATTAAATTTGTGACAGTCTAGCCGTAATTTTGAAGTCAGAGGCCTCTTGTTTATAAGAAAAATGACCATAATTTGTGGATATGTCTGCTTTGAGGTATACATTGTACTGCAATTATGTCAATTTTCAATAACCTTTCACAACTTGAAATTCATGCAACGCTGGCTGTACTAATCTCAGCCGAAGAGTATTAATTTTAATTATTTAATGATCTTTGTACGCATTTCGTTCTAGTTGCTTCAATGTTTTATGACTGTAGGTACAAGTAAATGCTAATTGATGAGACATACTGGCATATTGGTTTTCATTAATTGTTGCACATTTTGTACATAAGTTTGAAGAACCTGGTTGAAGTTCCCTTCTTGTCATCTTCCCTGCATTTTAGTCAAAACGTGAACAATTTCCTACTTCTGAAATTGTTTCATGAGTTTTCAAACTATACAATATGCCAGAAGCAATAATAGCGGAGAGCCGCGAAAAAAACACATTTTGTTTGTGTCTGTAGTCAGTACCACTTTGTTTTCCAATTCGGTAACCAGTAACAACCAGATCGTTTCAGCTCATAGAAACTGTAACATAACTATACGTAGTAACATGATGTATTTTAAACAATTTGCACGTTTCCTCCTCACATTCACAACAAACATTTCAATGTTAAATTAAATAATCCTTCTCCCGAAACGTACACTGTATAAGTATAATATTTTCTTTGTATATTACACATCCATAATTTTGTAAATAATTAGAGTTACCAATAATTGTATCGGTGGTCTAAAAGTATTATACATCATAATTGCCGTTGCCAGTACAACTGGTTATTTTCACACTGCGTGTGTAATAACATTCTATTAAGGTAAAGCATGCCCACCTCAATACTTACACGTAATTCCTTTTTATGGATTGGAAAAATTGGAGGCGGAATGCAGAAAACTAATTATTTAGTGTCGTTTAGCACATACATGCCAAAGTATAGAAACGGTTTGAAATAATCGATATTTTTGAATCGAAACATCGAAAGCCTGCGATATTTTTATGACATAAGATTTTTGCATAAAAATAGAAATTTCAACAGGGTATGCATAACTTTTATGTAAAATATGAAGTTTAACCGAGTAAATATAAATAATGTATTAATGCTACACACACATGCTCATATATATGTACTTGTAGCTGAGAGATAGATCGGAAGAATATGTTGTGATACATTGTGACATTTCATGTAAGCGATCATTCTCACTTTATATACTTTGTGAATGTCATGTCATGTGTCGAAGTTCAATTTTTTCAACAACTTTTGTGATTGATGCATCGCATAAAATTTTACATATCGCTTATGCATACTTAAATATATGTATCTGTATAATGTAACATGCACAGAAACCTTGATTTTATTTGTGGACATTACACATATCAAACATCATTTTTTTCTCGTTAATTGACCATTTCAATGAAATGAAATATGATCGAGTTGTGTACTGTGTACATTGTACATGTTACATGTACATATGAATTCCGTGTCCCCGTGCATTAGCTGAAGGACATGGCAATGTTTGTCCAAGGAAGCTTCAAAAGTGCAAACTTCATCATTTTCATTCAGTCTTACATATATACTTGCGAAATTCTAATAAAGTGGATTTGGATTTATCATCATTCATCTTGATGCACATTGGTCGGCAATCAAAAAAGACATTTACATAAAAGTTTCTCCCTAATTTTAGCTTCTTTAGGTATGTACAAAAGTAAAGCTATTATTAGCTGGGGCAAACATTGAAAATTAAAATTGAAGTAAAAATGCCCTTGAAATATCTAGTCCCGAAAAAATTCAAATTCACCCCAACCCTATTTACTTATCTGTTGAACACGTAATTGGAAAAGAAATGAAGCCACATGCATCATCAAAGTCAAGTCATATTGGTGCAGAAATTATAAAAGTAAGTGTGCCATTTACTGGATTGACTAACTATTTCATGCTGCATTTTATTAATGTATTTTGTGTTTTGTGGCATTTTAAAACCCAGCACTGAATACAAGTCCTCCACTTAGGCAAATGTGAGATGTATCTGGAGCATATCAAGTCAACTACAGTGTTATTAATAGTGCAAATATTATACTATGTAAAATACATATATTGATTTCTAGCTGAATAAAGTTGGAAATGGAAGGAATTTGAGAGGAGCAAATAATAATTTATTCAATCATACATGCATGGATACCTGCACGAATAAAATACTGTACAATCGTCCATGAAATAAAAACCATTGCCCGTGCATTACTTAAATTACTTAACTTTTAACTTCTTTCAAAGAAAGGACACAGAGAGAAAATATCTCTTTCAAAGTCTACGTACTAAATGTTACATATTTCATATGCAATATGTTTACATTGTGTATGTACCGTAAAATCTAAAATAGTGTTGCAGCCGCAATATTCGAAATTTTAGCCATAAAAAGTATGTACATGCAATACAATCAAACGGTAAAATCTATGGCATGCCGTACTATTCCAACATGCAGCACTATT
>JAQIVE010000063.1:0-61738 GCA_034698285.1 Sminthurinus bimaculatus
CTTCAAACAGCTGTAATGGCCGCAAAACCTTAACTGGATGCTAATTTTTTCCTACCATAAAATGTATTAATAACTAGCAATAATAATGACTAACATAAATAGATGTAATTCTACAAAGACTCATTCGAATGGTCGTAAAATCTGATAGAGATAGTTTACAGTGGAAATTTCTTGCGTAAATAATTTTTCGCCGTTTTATGCAAATGTTTAATGTTTGAATGGGTCGAATAACGAGTTTACTGAAAATTAAATGATTGAAACTTACGATAACCAAAAAAAAATCAAAGTTGTACGTCCTAAATTTGAAGCAATTTTAAACTTTGTACTTGGCTCGCAGGAAACGTCTCTTAACGTTATTACTTTGTGCTGTAAAACTCATAATAGTGATTCGTCAGTCAGACACAAGTTAATTCAAGCAGTTCAATCATAAAAAAGGAGTATGTATAGATAAAAATTTAAGTGTTAAATGAGCATCCACAATAAAGTTTCTACTTTTGGCTCGCGAGGTGAAGACAAAGTCAATATTTTGTTTATATAGACTGTCTTAACTTCGTGAAATTTTTCAAGTATCGAAATAAGACATTGAAATACCAGCAATTCAAAAGTCAAATGGAAAACTTTCATATTGTACGATTTTTCTCTTAATTGCGAATCTTAAATCTAAACCCAAACAAATAAACTAATGAAGAATGTTATGACTATTTAAATGTTTCAATATTTTCGATCCCTTCTTCTGGAAAGGAATGGTTTTCGTGTTGACTTCAGCTGTAGTATTCTTACTCACAATACGGGATAGAAATATGCAATAAATTGTCGTTTGAATGTCCGTAAAAATCTTCAAACTCCAACAACTGTTGTGAAATAAGACGTAGTTTGAGTCTGAACATTTGAAAATGAGACTTTCGAATATTTAAATGCTGACTGAAGGTGCAGAATATTTTCTGAGAAATCACTTTTTTATTTATATTATGTTCTGCTAAAGTCTTTAGAGTAATATTAGTTTGAAACATTTCTCTCACTCCATCACGGGCTTCCTCTCCATTTTCTAAAACACTCCAGTCAATACAATCTTTAGCCAGTTACCTCCGAGATGATAAAAAAAGTCATTTCATAGACACATAGTACGCATCTAGTTTTTTATGGGTGTTTCAACATGATACACGATTGAAACAAGCTTGCATAGAAACAATGTTAAAAAGTCCAAATGTCAGACTTCAGACCAGAATGGCTTATCGTCGTTCTATAAAACATTCAAGCCATAACTTTAAAAAAATTAAGTAGTATTGAGTAGTTGTATGTATTATGTATAGTAGTAGTCGATGCTTCATCCCTTGCCTTCATCATTCCTCAAGTCAGACTACACAGAAAAGGGTCGATTCATATCGCATTGGATGTACTCCTTCAATCTTCTTCGCCCATACATGTGCGTTCGTGTATCCATGTATTCATTTTTTAGTTACTTGTTTTTTCACGTGGGTTGAAGAGTGAGTTAGCGTTGGAGCCGTGCGGACCGAGGCAGACAGTCACATGATAATTTTTTCCCTTCTCCTTCATATACATAAATCTTTTTCTACTTTGTTTTCTTCGTACCCATCTTTAAATCGTTCATCTTCAGATTTAACTCCATGCTCCCTCTCTCTCTCTCTCGTTTTCCCTCTCTAAGACTGACTTTAGCCCAGAAAAAAGTTTTAAGCAATTAAATATAGATAAAGCGAGACAATTTTATGGTTATGTAGTGTTAACTACAGCTCTTAAAATTTTCCTTATGGGTCGTTATGAAGTGCCATATTATTGCTAATAGGCGCTTGCTACCTTTCTTTCTATTCCGTGTCATGACGTTTAGGTTACACACACATACATATAGTTTTCCGCTACCGTTCCCTCCTAAGGAAGAAGAAGTTGGTTGTCGTTTGTGTTGTTGTTACGACTTCTCTGCAGAAAGCATAAAAAATACATCACGGGGATCTCAACATATTCGGGTTAAGCTTTCAAATCCTTTTTATCGGTTTACATTAATAGACGACATTAGTGCAGTATTAAAGACAGTTTAGTACGTCGTTAACGTAAAGATTCTCATTCAAAGAGAGCTCTGGAGCAAGAGAGATGGAGAATTTACCTGAAGCTGAACACACATATAATGGAGCAAACATAGACATGAAACAACTCCCGCCAGATTCAGATTTGATTTGAACACATATCACATAATAGTTACTGCGTAAAGTACACATGCATGCAGCTACCGCACAGTACTTAAACAGTGACATAAAGCGTGTAATAGTGTAATAGAGTCGTCATTTGGGCATTTGATCTTGTCACAAATCACAGCAAACCATACACCAAACACCATAACGTTTATTCCTTTATGGGTACAATATGTACCTGTTCCTTGATCCTGCCAATGGTTATAATGTGTATATATTTAATAATCATAAATGGAAATTTTCAAGTTAGTATATGAAAAAAGTCAAGTCAAATCTGACAACCAGTAGAAAATATGTAATAGTTGTGTGCACCTGACATTTTTTCATACAACGTTTTTTGTATTGTAATACATAATAATAATATTATAATAATATTATTATTATGTGCTATAAAATACTGTGCAGAAAAAAATCACTTATCGCTAGTTAAGACAAGAACTAAAGATACAAGAATATTACATTGTATAATCTAAATTTTATTAGTTGAGCTTTAGACGTTCCTGCTCCTGGTGTTTGAATTTCCATTTCAACGTCCATTAAACCTCTGTGTCAAAAAGTAGACAGACAGATACATGGAGAGAAGAAGTGAGTGGCAAATGTCTGTAGTAGTTGAAGAAAAGTTATTTTCAAGAAAAATAAAAAAAGAAGAAAATTGTTAAAGGGGAATTTTTACTCCTGTGTGGTACAACTATAAACTTATGTGCTATGTATTATGAATACAGATTGTAGGAAAAGCTATATAACCGTATAGTCATATCACAGTCCATATACAACTATCTGCATTGGTATATAGATAAACTCGGATAATATTTGTGCATTTGTATGCATAAAAAACAGAGACAGAACCGAGCTGAGCAATGTATGTGTATTTCAAACCTTCTTTTGCTATGTATTACAGCTGCAACTGCAACTGTTATGTATTTCATTATTCTTCCATACACTGACTTTGGCTTTGACTTCAAACAGAAAATATGTCAAAACAAGTTTTTTCCCTCAAAGTTTTTCTCATCAAATCCTTTTCTCTCTCTCTCTCTCCCTCTTCTCTTAGCTTTAGTTCTTGTCGCCTTTAGTTCTGATTTTGGTCCCATCTCTCCATTCTATACATACATAGTTTGAATGTAGCCTCCATTTCTTCCATTTACTCAATTTTTGGGTAAGATTTTGACTTGAATTTATTACGGGCTGTCACCCATAGTCAAGCCTTTTAATCTAGAGACTGTCATCTTAAAAATCGTGAAACCGAACCGGCTTTCACTCCTCATCGTCAGATATTCAAAATTCCTACTCACAACACATCCACAAAATGTATGAACATAATATACATAATACATAGACAAAGTACGTATGCACATGTAATATGCATGCTGCTACAGACAAAATAAAGTTTCTTTGCAATTAATTGCCTATACATATGTAAAATAATGTACATACATCTAGATATTTGCACGTACCTAGTCTACATATGTTATAGGCTGTATTTGAAAACTTTACACAGGTAGATTAAAACAAACAAGGGGAAAATACAACAGTCAACGGTGCACGATCCTATCAATCTCATAATCATCATGATCATCTTCTTCTTTGTCTTGGTCGTTTTTTTCTTTTATTCCTCGCCACAATTGATGTGATTAAAGAAGAGACAAGATTCAGTTGAATATATGTATCAGCATCAGAGAGGCAAAGATATTTACCACAGTTGAGATTTTACGAAGGGACAATTGTGTGTAAGGGATGCAGAATCTTTAAAGTAAATTTTATAAGCTACATACATACAAAATATGTAACTATAATGTATTTAATATGTACCATAGTGAGAGGATACATAACTCTCGTTTACAATATCCATCATTGAGTGTATCATTGCTACGACACCTTTAAGTAATCTTCCACCATGCAGAGTATAGACTGTACAATGTACAAGTACAATTGAGTTGACTGCGTCTATTTTCTATGTATGTGTAAGTATATCTAGTGCTCACTATTTACCATAATTTGCTCTTTGTCACTACTTGGACTGCATTTAATTTGCATATCTTTATTTGATTGAAAATTGCTCCTTGCTTATAATGATCATCATCGTCATCATTATCATCATCTTAGGCATCACAAGTGGAGTGGAGTGGACTGTCTGTTTGCTTCATAAATGTGATGTTTGTATAGTGTATAACCTTGTATAAATTCCTGTCTTGCCATTTGACCATTATATTGTAGTGAACCTACAGGTTTTTACTATCGTCCGCGTCTTAAACTCACCACCACACTGATCCTTATCTTTACCTTTTCTATATGTTGAGGAACACTAATACAATACGGCGTGCATATGTAAGTACATAGTGTGAATATCCCTATAAAATTGTGTACATTTGTAGAATATTCGTGCAATATAATATACATGTAACAAAGACGTTTTCCTAATGAAAACTAACAATAAATGCCATCAAAACAGTGAATTAAGAATAGTCTGTAGTCTGTACAATATGTATGATGCACAATAACGCAATACATTATAGCTAAGAAAATACTGAATTATCAGTGCTTCAGGTTTGAACTTGAAGCTTCGCTTGATCGATGGCTCATATCGGATTTCATCGATCGCCGCCGAGTGGAAAATAAATAAATATTCAATTCAATTAAACTTATTCCAAAATGGACGTAGGGACAAGATTTTAATGAAATAACACAAATCGAATTTTTCCATCAATCATTCTAACGATTTAAGCGTTTCTCTTTTTTGTTTTTTACTCTGTTGACGGTAATCAAAAGAAGGATGTTCGTTCGAGTGAGTTGCGAGCAGGTGACAATGACAGAAAAACGAGATTTTGTGTGGTTGCTTTGACTTATAGCTAATTACCGTACAAACTGGAAGATTAATGTAGTTTTTTTGTAAAGTTTCCTTTGAAAATGTGTTAACATTCTTTGATGTAAACTGTACTTGTGCATTGTTAAAGCCTTCTGTAATGCTGCAGACAAGATGTATGTTGATGTTAAATTGTTGACTTTTGACTTCTGTTTGCACGAAAAATATTTTTTGCAATAATTTTATGTTCCCAAAACATTTCTCTAGTGAATTTTAAATATAAACTTCGGCAATAATGAGGATGACATGACTTTACACGCAATGATACTAGTCATAAAATTAATAAAAATAGAGCCCAATGGTTGAAAGGATATTGAACGCCGTTTATCCATGACTATATTACATGCTTGAGCCATTGCATGACATTCTGACCCGTTCACACCTTTGTACTCATATGCAGCGTGTGTGTTTGTGTACTTTTATGAAAGCTACACAACAGTCAAGAGTGATTTATGAACTTGATTTGGATTTATGAGAGATAAAGCACATAAAAGTTAAAAGTTCCTCCGTGTACAATTAAGATTACCTAAACAAACAAACAAACCAACCAACTTCTATGGACAGAAATAGGCAAAAGAGTAGTTGAGGTGAGCAGCATTCAGCTGAGTTGAGTTTAGTTCATTGCGGAAGTTCAGTTCACTGTCTCAAACGTAGATTCCAGTTTTAATGGAAAAACGAACATTTGTCCTTGCAATAAATTAAAAAATATGCGAGAAACAAAAACTAGTTGCCAGTAATCATTGACCCTTGTAATTATGATGGCTATTGTCTTATAAAATACAATTCTGTAGCATATAACCTGGCCTTATAATTATTTTTATGTCACTTGTATGTTTTCCCTTCCCTCTCTGGAACAAGACAAAATGCAAAAGCCGAAAGCAGTGTTGATGTTAAAACCTTTTATTAACTTCTGAACTGTTGACCAGGACAGTTTATGTAATTTGTGAAAAAATGCGCAAAAATATCGTGCAGTGTATATACATACGTATACCATACACCATATACAATACAAAGTTGGGAAATAAAAAAGAGCAAAGCTGTGTGGGCAGTTGGTTGGTCGTTGGTCAGTTTAGTTAAGGTGTTACATGGAAGATGTGACTGAACTTTTATCTTTATTAGCCATTAAAAAGAAATCCAAATGACTCTGTTGGTCATTAAACACAGGAGAAATTGATTTAGAGCTTGATCAGAACTTGAAACTTAAATGAGTGTCGTTTGTTGTGTGATATGCGTATACCTTCTTTATTATTATTGTGTGTGTATACTTACGATGAAGATGAGCCGATTGTCGTTCTTCTTGAGTTCTTAATTTCCTATTTGCCCAATGTACCCTCGTTTCGTGTAAAGTATCTACAATCTACATACAACGATTTTGCATTCTTCATCTCTTATATTCATTTCCACAACCAAAACAACATCATAATCGTTAAAAATGGGGATAATGACCAAAATAATGATAATGGGGTAAGAAAATTGTCAAATGGAATCAGCAATACATAGTTTGCTTCAAAGTGCAAGCATTTGCACATTTTCTCTATCACACCTTCCAAAATTTGAACAACAACATCTTACAGCTCACTAACATTATAATTAGAGGATATTTTTCTCCTTTGCTGTTTCTGTTTTATTCACCATCCCAAATTTTGAGGAAATAAAGTAATATATTTACTATAGGATAAAACTAGGTTCTTCTTCGCCTCATTTTATCTATCTTATCCAACTTCATCTCTCATGGAACACATGGAACTTTTAAAATGAGAATAAAATTGCGAATAAAAATAAAAATAGCGGCGTCATTTCATCTTACACATAAAGATATTTATACCAACTCGTGAAATTCCCAAAATGTTGAATTGAATTGAGAGTATCACAAGAATTTCCGGCGTATAAGAATCACAGATAATGTATGTGTGTATACACGGATATACGACGATACATATCTGTAGAATGCTGATGCCACGGCAAGACGGGGAAAATGAACCATAGAATTTGTGTGTAAAGGTGTATGCAATAATTTAGGAAATTCAGAAGAATCGTTAGAGCTTTGGATGTGCTCATTGGAGCCGTCAAAAAGAATATCAGAGGAAATTCCTTAGGAAAAAAACTCTCGTGGAATCGGAGCAATATGCTTGTGCAAGACGGGGAAAGATACTGAAAGAAGACCTTGGGGTACATTTGGAAGGCAAAGGAACAGAAAACGACACGTAATAATGGTGGCTTATGGCCGATATGACGGAAATGAAATGGTTTTCTTGAGGTCGCACGCTCAACATTAGGACGACTATTATGAGCTCGATAACGAAGTTTTACACGAGACTAAAGAGAGAGAGAGAGACGACGTAGAGATAGCAAACATTTTTTGGCTCTTCTATACCCTCACCAAATTACCAACAAACAAACAAGCAGCCAACGAAGAAATTTCAAGCTTTTCTTTTGGCTTTCTGACTTTGGCAAACTCGAAAAAGATGGAGCATACATATATACGCAAAAACTACAGGAAAAAAAGTAAAGGCAAGCTGTTTCTCGGATAGAAAAGATAGAAAACGACGGAAGAAGTTTCATTTTCCTCCTTTGATGTTCTCTCTCTCTCTCTCCTATATGTGCCCATCGTTGTCATTGTCGTTGTCTTGTGCCTTGTGTGAAATTGTCTTGTGCCTCGATGCTATGTGTTTTGATGTGTTGTCATGGGATGTTTACTCCGATTGTGTATATATCTGCATAGGGCATTTTTCTGTGTCTGGATCTCTACAGTTGCATCAAATATTCCATTTGATTGTATGTGTACGCCATTGTATGCATGTAAGATGTTTGTACGTATACGTATACGTATACGTATACGTACACATATAATTTGTATTTTGTATTTGTTCAGTGTACATCAGACATCACATCACATCAAAAGAGAAAAAAGAGTCTTTTTTATGTGGATAATGTCGTATACTTTGCCTTTTTACTTTGTGTCTTATGGCTGTCTTTTCCCTTTCGTTCCGTACATTACTGGATAGTTAGTCAAGTTTTAACTTCAACTTGGTGTGCACATTTTCTCGTGACATCACATAACATGACATGATATACCAGAGCAGATACATAGACAGGCTAACGAGGAACGAAATGATAGAAAGATTGAGAAACAACTGTGACTATAGCAGATACTAATATATACAGCGGGAAATACTGTAGGCATATGGATGTCTTTTGCATATGTGTACGTCCATATCTATGCATACATACTCATATACGTATGTGTGACTTTACTAGAAAAAGAGGAATCCTTTACATTTGGGAGTTATTTATGGACAGTGATTCAAGGAATAAGACACGTCGTTTCAAATGCAGTTGAAAAATAAGGACCCAATTTATTCTTGACTCAAGTTGAAAGTTAAGAGTTGGAAAGAGCTCTTTCAGCTCAGCTTTTTCATTTCAAAGACGTTCATACATATGTATATACATAGCTAAAACAAGAAGGAAAAGAGGGAGAGAGCGAAGAAAACTAATGTTGCTTACATTTCTCTGTATGTAAATAACATGCCATTCGAGATCATAAGTAAAGTAATATCAGTTTGACTTGGGAAACACACACACACACACATTACACATTCAAACTTTTTATATGTATCACACGCACTCACAGATACACGTGGAGATAAGTCTAACTTATATATTATTTATACAGCTTTAACTATTTTTTGAATGTACGAATAACTGCGCGAGCATCTATTGTAGAAAAAATATATAACAACTTTGCAGTCTCCCAATTCAAAGTATATTCAAGTATTCATTTGAAAATAGTTATAGGCTAGAGATGAAAAGAGAGATTGAATGGTTCCGTTTCGCCCTGTGCCTGTCGCACAGAGAAAAGTTGAAAAAGTTATGGATTCATCTCAAGAGCGATTCAAGATGTTCAGCAAAGAGACCATTTTGGCATTTTGATTGACTCGCAAGGCACATGGTATGAATTTGTTACAGTCAATCATCCATTTCTAATGTAGAACTTCTGGGCTATAGTCTCAACATGGACACCAAAGTATAACTAAAACATATACATAGGATGTGAAGTTTCCATTACCCAATAATAATTAGTCTGACGACTGGGTGCTTCGCTCTCTTTCTCCGTACATACATAGATGTTCTCAATTGCTATTACTCCTGTATTCTTTTGCATACCTATATGCAGTACTTGCGGAGAAAAATTAGGTTTCATGGTTCAGTTTTTCCTCATCGTTAGCATTTTACTTGTATTTTCTTGATTTCATTTCTCGCTACTTGACTTTTACCTCGATGTTTCTTTCTCGTACTTTTTGTATCCGCCTCTTTTTTTCTTTTCTTGGTCTAACAGGAGTATTTTTGTATAGGTATATTGTAGCGGATATTAAAATCGAGAGTTATAGAAAACATTTTAGCTATCTGCGTGTATAGAAAATCCTCATGGGCTAATCCTTAGCTGACTAAAGTCTACTTTCCAATGGCTTCCATGTACCTTTGACATTCTCAAGCATATATACAAACACCCAAGTATATGTACACAGTTTTTGAGGTATTAAATTTCTTTTTGTCGGCTCTATTCTTTCCTACAGACTTTGTGTTGAGCTCAACTTAACAAATTATAAGTCCTCCTTAGTTCTTAACCCATGTGAACCAATCTCGTTTTCCTCCCAACTTCTCCATTCTTTTTCGTTGTGCCACGCTTCCTGGTTTCATCCTTTCAGTTTCAGTGGGCACTTATTCATACAGCCATTTTGTAGCCTATATTATATCCATTTTAAACTACAAATTATATTACAAATGGAAAGCCGACTAAAAATGTTTGCACCCACCAGTTTCTTTAATGAGACATTAGTGATTACTAGCGTAATATGATATGTAGACATTTACTTGCTTTTTATAATTTTATAAATCAAAATTCTTTAAATTTCTTTATTAAATTCTGTACATTGTAAGGATACTATAGTATCCTTACAATGTACAGAATTTAATAAAGAAATTTAAAGAATTTTCAGCCGAGCCTATAGGCTCGGCTGAAGGAAAGAGCTTTTTGCAATGGCAGTTTTTTTCTCTCTGTACATACGGCGGCGGCGGCAGTATGGCATATAGTGAAAGAAAAAAACAGGTTAATTGTATTTATTTATTCAGTTATTATGCGTACGTATAGAGTTGCCAAGCTCTTTATTGTCGTCATTATTTGTTATTATTGTGGTTATGATCATTATAATAAGTTGTTATTATAAGTGGAGGTATAAAAATGTGAGCCATTAAATGGCGTAAAAGTACTCACGTTATAACACCACGCCGTCATAATAATAACAATAATAATAAAATATAAAATAATTATCGTCTTTGATGCATAGGAATGCTCAATTGACTGCGTACTTACAGAATGAAGGGGAAATTTAAAAAAAGTAATATATTTATGTTACTCAATTTAATTTATTGTTTTGATCAATTGACAAGTGGAACTAAAAAGATACGATAAAAGGTTGGAAAAGGGAAAATGATAATGAAACGCTCAATAAAGATAAGGTTGGGATGTGGCTTTATCTTTCTATGTATAATTTGTATTCTTTTAAATATGAATGCATTAAATAACGAGCCCCACTAAGATGAATAAGACCTTTAACTGTCAAGAGTTATTATATGGACGAAGAGAAGTTGAGGGGCCGGATATATTACATTTGAAAAGTGTAAATACTTTGCTACAGCAATAATACTATTAATAATAATTGTATTATTATTATGAGTAAAATATTATACAAATGTTCTAACAGTAGAAGGGAGTTATATGGCATCAAATTGATATCGATAACTTTATGGAAGGAGGAAGATTGACATTTGACACCGTTTAGAATTGCTATTTAGGGAGTTTATGCAGCAGATATTATATTATATTTTATATCATTCTTTTGCGTGTATATGTATATATTCTTTTGTTTCATTTCATGTCACTTATTCTCCCTCTCCCTCTCTCTCTTTCTCGCCTTTCTTCTGTTCTGTCTCACACAGTTTTAATAGGACTCCCAATAAAAGCGATTCGTAATCAGGTAGTAAAACCTTATCAATTTATTTGGTCTTAAGCCAACAAACATCAATAGAATAAATAGAAGAAGATTCCTCAAAACTCAAAACGAGACGGTGATCACACGTTAAAAGCAGATATCTGTTCGTTTGAAAGCAATTTGATTACCGTGTTAATCGCAATTTACTGTTTTTGATGTTCTACCACGATGAGGATCATCATCGTCATCTAGCTCATCATTTTTTCATCTTGGTATTGATGCGCTCACTAACAGTTTTGAGTGAAAACTTGATTTTTATAGATATATGATTCCACATGCGAATGGCACGTATATGTGCGTACATGTGTAGAACAACGAGAATTTTGTGTATACTGTCCATACAATACAGTTCTGTTGTTCATATTTTATATGGTATCTTTTGTCCTGACTCCTTGCCATCATCATTTTCATCTTCATCTTTGTTGTACATACATACATACTCATCATAGTTCTAATCTCGATGCCTTATACATTATACATGCCTTCAATATTATATTTCATTATACATATTGCTTATTGTATTGTAGGACTCTGATATTTTGCAGATCTGTACAATATTTGTGTAATGGTGGATCTTAGCCATTAGTTTACAGGAAAGGGCACTTTTGAGTAAATATGCAAATTTTTCAAGAAAGTTTTGTTTTCTTCGCATCTCTCTCTCTCTCTCCCTTCTCGCTCCATCTCTCTCGCTTATCTCATAAAAGGACATAAAAGGTGAGGACATTTAGCCGTAAATCAGTTTACACTTGATCATCATCATTGTTATTATCAGCAGCATGATCCTTGTCACTATCGTTGTCGTTATAATCATCTCTTCTTCTTCTTCCATATTGAAAATATTGAAATGCAAAGAAATGAATTGAGAAAACGACTTTATTTCCCTCAAAACTGCAAACTATGTTGTTTCCCAGTGTATTATATTTCATTTTATTCTTTTCTTGCTAGTAGCTATCATATTTTAATGATGGCAAAGTTTTCCTTTGAAATTCGTGATCATTGTACTATATTATTATATCCTACATAACTATATACATCATATCATTTTAGTGTAAATGTGTTATTCTTTATATGTAATATGCATAACTGTAGCAAACTTTGGATTAACAGTGGATGTTTATCACATTATAAGCCTTTGTCATAATCATAATTTCATTGTGTCGTCATGAAAATTTTGTTTGTTTCTCCCATTTCTTTTTCTATTCTATATTTTAAGTTATACCTATGATTATATGTAAAAGGTAAAGGTAAAACTGTTAGATATACAGGGCCGAAAGATCAATATTTGTAGGGACAATAAATCACTCAAGTGTCCACCTTTGAAAAAATTCCGTGGGCATTATAGACAATCGACAATGTGTTAACAATCGATATTAAAAAGGGTGAATATGGACCTAAAGACCTTTCACAGCCTTTTAAAATACTTTATGAAACCTAATGATTTCAATAATGATAATACTAATATTACAATTATTATTATTATTACTTTATGGACCTAACGTGTATCATCCGCTTGTGTGGTAAAGAAAGGCAAAGGAAAGGGTAGTTAAACCTGAACAAAATATAAACATTCACATGTACATACATAGCATACTCATAGTATATCCTACAATATGTAGGTGCATTATATAGATATTACCTTTATAAATTGCAGATTGTAGATATAGTCACGAGTCAAAATTTACAATTTGGTCGGCATGTACATATTTTATGTGTACACATCTGTACACGAGGTGTAATGTGTACACGATATAAATTGTATCTCATTTTTCTTACTCGTTCCCTTCTTTCTTCGTCGTCTACTACTTCTTCTTCTTGCGCTTTTATAGTCCTTTTATTTACTGCCTTGGGTTTTAATAGGGCAAACAAAGGCAGGCAGAGGAGTCGGTGCAGTTGGATGATAATTTGATGCCTTGTGATGCTTTGATGGTGTCTGTACAATAAGCAAAATAATGATGGTAATACAGTCATATAGAGCCCCATTAGAATAAAACTATTTTCAAGACACAGCGAGAAAGAAAGAATAACGTTTAGAGACCAACCACGAACTACATATGTTCATATTAGTTTCTGTTGTATCAATGTACCTTGTATGATATCAAAAGCAAGTAAGACAGAGGATATAGATATACGCCATTTAAATTGTACAAAATGACTGTTCAGGAAATTTATGTGTTCTTCTTAATAGAGAACAAGCTCGATTAAGCCTCCATTTTTCTATTAGTTCTTGCCATTTACCTCCTTCGAAGTATCTTCAAAGCTTTCCTTTTAACTTCTCTTCCTCTGTCGTCATTATATCAAAGCTTTGCATTAAGCATTTGAGATATACACAAAGACGATCATGCACGCAGATAATAATTCATAACTTTAATGGACAATTGTCCATTAAAGGAATATGTACAGTTATTGAGGAATTGACAAGTCATTTTCTCTTCTTCCTTCTCCTGCCTGATGATCCTGATCCTAATTCTGATTTTTATTGCGATTGCGATTCTGATAATGATTGTGACATGAGAAGCGTGTGCCTACAAATTTTTTATGGTATGACAAAGATGATCATAACTACCTACATCGAACATGCATTTGAATAGTTACTTTGTATTGACCATTATCCCCATTTTCTCCCAATTAAACACTCAATAGGTTGTAAATCATCGAGACAAAGCCCATTATTTCTTTTTCTCTGCGTGTGTTTTCCTGCCAAATATATTCAGCACTTCGAAGAAAGAGAGAGAGAGAGATCGATATTAAAGATCCATTTTCAACCGTAAATCACTTTTAGGTTCATCTCTATTGTCGAAATTCAAAGAATGACAAGAAACAAAAGTTTTCTTGAAACATGTGAATTTGCATACAAACTTCCTGTATGTATTCACTTACAAATATTTATGCCTCATCTATATGTGTTTTTTTGATGAGCCTTTCAAAAAAATAGAACAAAGGAATAGAACAAGGGTATATATTGCAGAGGGCCGTAATAATAAGGATGCTGAACAAACTTTGACTTTTTGGACAATTTATGTTTGAAACAGAGACATTTAATAAACATTTAATGAATAATTCACATACAAGTCCAGTAGGAATAAAGAATAGTAAAAAAGCTCTTTCTCTTTCTTCCTCTTGTACTCACTATAGGAACATAAACCAACATAAGTGCATTTCTATATAACAAGGAAAGAGAAAAGAAAAGACGAGGAAAAAGATTTGGAATCGAGTAAACATGAGAAGGAATAATTGAGGAAAGAAAATGACTGTACTGTTGCTCTAGTTGGACTCCAAGGTGGAACTTTTATTGTGAAATGGGCATCTTATATATAAATGTATAAAATGATAGCGTAAAAAACCTAACCTAAGGCTATCTCAGGAAATATGTATACAGTATATATCCGTGATCTACAATGAATGTATATCCCGTATCCTAAATGTGCTGTATGTTTGTACAATGCATTATTCGTACAGTTCTACAGTATTTTTCATCGTATTAATCTTTAATCCCCCGGGTGAATGGAGAATGGCAAATGGAGTAAATAGCAAATAGAAAAGGGAAGGAAAAATACACACAAGACGAGGACACCAATGAAAGAGGGGAAAGGAAAAGGCAAAAAAAGCATCCATGATGTGCAGCCATTGCAGCTTCTTTCTATGTCCAAGCCTCTTTCCCCCTACTTCTTGGGATGCTTCGGGAGATTGTGAAATGTAGAGAAAATGACTCTATGTCTTGTACACGTATGTATACACACATTTTTTTATAGAACTTCTATCAAGAACCACGTAAAAAGTGGACACCACACTATATCCATGTGTAAGCTATGTACATATATATTTTATACATAATGTGCATGTGTATCAAATATCAAACCAAATGACGAGTCTGTGCTACACAATATATTTTATAATGCAGTACCGCACACTAGATACTATACCAGCATAGTACAAAGTGATAGTGCATATAGTTGGAATTTAATTTTTTATGGCTACAATTTGGTGGAGAAGAAGTGTGGTTTACGAACATCAAGTTGATGGATGTGACTTTGCTCACTGATATCGTTCCTACCATCACAACTTGAACTTCTCTTCAATGCGCTGAACTGTCTTTCTGTATATGTATTATGTATGTACTTATTCCCCGTCTTGAACCAGAACCAGCTCGGGTTTCCTTACCAAAAAATCCTTCCTTATCCACCACACGTAATAATAGTACATGTTCCAAGACCAAGACCAAGATGAAGATGAAGACGACAGAATGAATACCAATGTATGTGCGTACCCTATATATTTGAAAGATAGCCGCAGGAACTGAAAAGGGGAGAATAGGGACAAAGTAGTACATGTAGTTACCATGAGGAATTGCTATACTTTATACAAGTATTATGTATACTATACATAGATCAAAGATAAGGTCCAATGTATTTAAATGTGCGAGGGAGGAGAAGGAAGGAAGAGCGACAGAAAAGACAAGGAAAACTATACATAGAAGTTCCTCGTTTCCCCACGCTGCATCCTTGTATAAAAGAATGAACCAAAGAAAAGCGGAAGATGAAGAGAAAGACAAAGTCTGTACTTGTGAGTGAGCATTCGTCTCTCTCTCTCTCTTTCTCTATATTGAGATTTGTCTCGGCTCATTTTATTACCCTTCATCATTGTTTTATTGTCGTGAAGGGTCAAGTGAAAACTCGGCGAGAGTCTCCATCCAACCCATCATCGATTCCAATGACATGACACTCTCCCTCAACCATCCTGAACCATAAACCAAAACCAAAGGCTTCTTTTTACAGTCTCCAAATCTACTTTACATTGCGAGCTATGGCGAATGGACCTCTGTTTTATATGTATATGTACATTTATTCACACTAAAAGAAAGGAATATTGCACGCACCTCTTTATTCCGTTCCATAAAAGAGGCAGGAGTAGGGTGGCATATACATATGCATGTATTTGTACATATAAAAACTGTCTATGCATTCTTCTGTTTCCTATACATACTATGTAGCAAGAACGCACGTATGCATACATACAGTATAAATCTGCAGTATATAGACATATTCACAAATTCACAGGTCTGCATTGTGTTTTGTATTTGTATAGGGTAATATTGTGGTGCTGTAAGCCATTGATAAATAATTCAAGGGAACTCTTGTGCATTCCATACCAAACAAGACAGAGAGACAAAAGGTGAAGAAGCAACACATTTAAAGATTCACACTTTGTGCTTATTTCCTGTGGTTCGACAGGCAAATTGGGAAGGCTTCCCCTTCCTCTCTCTCTCCTCTGTCTTTTGATAAATGTTTATTCAAGGAAATACCTACAATGCATAGCTAAATATTCACATTAGAATACTAATGTCCTCTACTACTCATAACTCTCTGATCTTTGACCACTCTGCCAAGCAGAATTGGGCATTGTAAGAGCCAAAACAAAAGGTGCCTACTTCTTACGTCATGTTTTAAATTTCAGTCTTAATCAATAATAAGATGAAAACGAGGTGTAAATTATTTTCTAGCATTAGTTAGCATTTGCCAAAGTAAACACATTTTAAAACTATTCAAATATTTTTTCACATCTGGTAATCAAAATTCAGCTGTGATGCTGCACCCACAAGCAACTGTCCAAATAAATTATGAGATATTAAAAAGCTAGTAAATAAGTCTACTATTTTGTATTTTCAAATCTGACGGAGGTTTCACCTTCTCCTGTACAATTGAGAATTTTTTGACAGAGATGGCTAAAAGTATTAAGCATAGGTACATACAATTTTAAATTTTTTTTATTAATGTTCATATTAATCTTGGAAGTTGCAACCGATAAACCAATAGTGGTATTGAAATGGATAAAACTGCAGAGATTTTAGAAAGTGCTATAAAATCGAGAAAATGCAGAGGGAAAGGTTTTAGTTTTTATATAGGTCTCCCTAAAATTCTTGACGTAGAATTTTCTCTGCGTCTTGAGACTTCTCGTTAAAATATTACATGCAGAAATATTGTCATAATCATAACCATAGCCATGATAATAATCGTTATGATGGCATTTTTTAAAACTACGTACACCGTACTTTTTCATGCAAAAGTAAGGAAGAGGGACATGCAGACAGAGAGAGAGGAGAGAGAAAAGCAATTGTCGTAATTGTAAAAAATTTCCGCCTAAAAATGTTCACATATCGGGTCAACTGCATCCATCCATCCATGAATAAAAGCAATAGCCAGCGAGCAATAGCAATAGTCGTAGTCGTTGCAATATCCATAGATACAAATAGACAGAATACGAATACGAATTCGAATAGAGAAGACGGGTAGAGCCAATGGAAATAGTCAGTTTGGAGAAAATGGGAAAGGGAAACGAAGCTGATGCGAAGTCAAGTAAAAGTTAGTGGTGTGGTAAGAAGAGTGTGTAAGAGCTTTTGGATAGAGTCTGGGCAAGAAATTCCTTTTTCTCTATGTATAATGTAAGATATAAGAAGACACATAAGAGACAGAGAGAGAGAGAGCACTTGCTTAGTCTTTCTTCCTCATATATTTTTTTAGCAGGAGCAACGTCAGCCTTTCTTTTTTTCCTCCATCCCTCTCTCTCTCACTCCCTTCTACTTCTTCTTCCTTAGTGAATAGTATAAGATGGTGAGGCCGTTAGACGAGAGAAATGGCAACTAGGAATGAATTGAAATAGAGAAGTGAAGCTCATTTTCCAAAAGTTTCGCTCAGCTGAAATGGATATGGCGGTAATACCCGGCGAGCGTCTCTATACGATATACGCCATTCCAGTAACTTCCACTATGGAGCTGAAACATCCACAGAAACCATTTGCCGACTCTCTCGCCCAGTCTTTCTCTCCAGCTCAACTACTAACTCACTGCGCCCTTAGTAGCAACTCTACTATGTATTAGATTAGATGTGGAATGACTACACAAGTAGGCGGGGTGGCCCACCGTTTTCATTCCCCCTCCCTTCAAATCAATACTCAAATCCTTGCCTCTACCATTTTTTGTAAAAACCCCAGTTTTTAGGTTTTGAATTCCACTTATTTTATTACGATAATTAAAGCAGGTAAATATCAGTAAGCGAGTCAATTCTGGAATTCTGGAATTTGAACTGTACAGTAAAATATTTAATTTAAATCGTCCTCATATGTTGGTTAAAAAGCTGAATTTAAAAAAAAATATTTCTAGTAGTGAAAAAGCCAAATTTTAGAATTTCAGGCCGTGAAAGTCTCGAGACTGCCGACTACTGATGACACATACGCATCCATATTGAAGGGCATGTATTTTCCCCAGAATGCTAAGCAATATATGTAGCTGACTGGGTTTTGACTGCGAATGCTCATGTTATGTGCACATGCCGTTACATGGAGCAATTTGGAGCTTATATAAAATAGACAAGCAGAGAGTGGGAGACGGAAGGCTGGAATGGGGAAGTTGAGCGAACCATTTTCTCCCAAAGAGAATGATATCCCATCCCCTCTCTCGCTTCTCTTGTCGTCATTCTCTCGGCGTACATCTCGTATGTATGCATGTTGAAAGTATTCTCGTTTAATGGAGTTTGCAAAGCTTAATTTATGCGACGCTAACTAGCAATTGAGCCAACACTTGTGCTGTGGCAGCTACTTCCATCCCAATTTCCTTGGAATGACCCAGCGTCAACTATAGCTATGCATAATGCACGCACATAAGCATATACATTATGCATACACATGTATAATGTACGTGCATACATGAAGGCCTGGCATGGCCGTGATGGGTCATTCCACATTGTTGCCAATTTCGGCAGGAAAATGATCCACAACAGATGGGACATTTTATGCAAATTTCCCCTTTCTTCGTCTAATATACTAGTAGCGAGTCTCTTGAATGACTTCCATTTCACTCCTTGACGTGGATATTCAGGCAGTCAGCCTTCTATTTCGTCGTCGTCTTCTTCTTTGCTTCGGTCCATATTATATATTGCATTTGTTATGAATTCTGGTGTTGCTTTCCATTCCATTCTGCCATCACCATGGTATATATGATACTTTCCCTTGTAGTCTTCAGAGTTTTCAAAGGGATGTACGGACAGAAAATGGAGAATTCAAAACTGAAGGCACGAGTACATAGCGTATAACAAATTATATACATACGTATTCTTTCATTCTATGCATGAACTTGAGTCTATCGCTATCGACATTGCAGCTGCTACATGGAATATGTAAGAGGTAGAGAGAAGTTCCTCCATTATATTGCTACACAGATAATATTCCGCCGAGAGAGTATGAAGACGAGGCTCGTGATGATCATTTGGAATGAGCACTGGCCGACGATGATAACGCCACAGTCGAACCAGGCCAGCCAGTCACACTGTGATCAAGCCCACAGAATTTATTGTAAATATTAGTGTATTGTGTCTTGGGCTAACTACGCTGTACAAGTATGTATATATGTACGACAGTTTGTGGAAGCGGAACTCTCTCATTGTTGACGATTTGATGTGTTCATTAATTACAACAGCCATTAATGAGATCCGTTGCCGTTG
This sequence comes from Sminthurinus bimaculatus, assembly GCA_034698285.1. Taxonomy (NCBI): domain Eukaryota; kingdom Metazoa; phylum Arthropoda; class Collembola; order Symphypleona; family Katiannidae; genus Sminthurinus; species Sminthurinus bimaculatus. The sequence goes on from JAQIVE010000063.1 coordinate 19,598, forward strand.
CCCTTGTACTGCCATGAGCTGACTAAAATACTAAATTTAAAGTTAAAATAAAGAGCTTCTCTGAAAATAAATACAGCCAACAAATACTGCAGCCCATGTTGAATGTACAATAACTACATTCAATTCAATTGATCAATTTCAATGAATTTCCTTTTTATTTCTGTACATATATGTGTCGGGTTTAATTTTGTTTAGCTCAATTATTGACTGCAGGAAATTTGTAATTAATACCTATTTGTAAGTTAACTATATTAATTATATACACATGCATCTACCCCGGAACAAAAGTTTGTCAACAAAAGTTGATGTAGCTTCTCTAATAATTTTATCACAGTAGCTACAAGTTATATTTCCCAATTTAACCCTTTCCCTTCTTTCCCCTTTCGACAAAACAAAGGAAATTGATCACTTTCTGGCACTTTTGCTTATTGGTCAGATTGTATTATTGTGATCCTTTTGCTTGACTTGTTTCAATAACTGGAGGAAAGCTTCATGTCGGGCACTTTGCTGGAGATATTTTGTAGTTTGACAAAAATGTTCCGCATTCTATACCTTTTTTTGGTTGTTCTTCCCGTTTGTATACAATATACACCATACCATACCGTGCCATGCACATAAGATGCGATTCCATAAGGATTTGATCCAGCCGCCATAAGAATGCGATTTAAGCAATGCACATGAACTTGGAAAAGCCTCTAAGCCCCCTGAAATGTCTCACATTCAACATCAACAGTATCCCCATTCACGATCTAGACCTAAAACCAGCGAGATGAAACAACTGGAAGAAAAAAGGGAGAGAGAGAGAGAGAGTGGGAAAAGAAATGTCCTCGTCTTATATGTTGCTGTTGCATGTGATGTGATGATCCTTCCTCCTTCTTCCTTTGTTGGTCTGGCGACCAACAGACCAATGCCAACGCAAATGCAAAGGCGACGGCGAGCGGTAAGGTGTAGCGAATGGCCAATGTAGTCTAGAAATGGAGACTGGGAGGGGGCACATAATGATACCTGAAGGAAAAGATTTCGAGTGATACGATTGACGATGAGAAGCACTAAAATGGGATGGAGAAGTGAAAGGAAAAAGAAAAGGCAGGAGCAAGTCTGTGCCAGTGTCTGCATCTCTACCTCGGTCTCTATCTTACTAGAGTTTTCTCCTTGGTTGATCCCGAGTTTGAGTTTCCTGGTTGTGTTTATGTTTACAGTGGTGTTATACGAGGCAGAAAAAATGGTATGGCATGCCCTATACACTATACATGTATGTACACGTACTCTCTTCTTCTTCTTCATCCTCTGCACTTGTCTTTTACTTTCTTCAAGTCATTCCATACCATTCGAACCATCCATCAAGCATCCATCTGGTAGGTAGGATACTTCCATAGCCACGGTATCAAACACTGCATACATATGTATCCTGTATAGTATTTATACAGTATATACATACATGTAGGCAGACAAGATGTGATGCAATGTGATGCGATCCGCGTCGAAAGGTTTTCTTGGATATCGTTGAAACTCATACAAGTGTACATAAAGGCACACAAGGTAAGAGTAACGACTGGAATGGAAGAAGGAGGAAGAGGAGAAGATAGCACTGTATATTGTGGAAGAGTGAAAGTTTAGATACGTCGTAGAAAAGACGGAAACTCGATAGTCTCCATTCTCTACCATATGACACATAACTGTAGGTACACTAGATACAGTGTGTAGGATGCAGTGCATACAGTTGGATGGAGGTGGATAAGAAGTAGAAAGTGATGTGATGGCAAGTATTCCAGAAAGAAGATGGCTTGTCCTGAGAAGAGAGCATTAGACCCTTAGGAAATATATTGGACTCTGGAGAGACATTCAAACACAGTGAGATTAGCCGGTGAAATTTCCAAAAGTATGAAAGAGCCAGAGAAATAGAAGGCAAAGGCAAAGACGAAGACGAATACGGCTGGTAACAGCAGTGAAGTGAGAGAGAAAGCACACAGTATTCTCTTCTTGTTCTTCCTTCTTCCCTTTCCCTATACACCACTTTTCTTCATTTCCTTTGGAAATCCCTTCGATAGACTACCATGAGCTTTTCTATATGGTTCGCTATACTATACTACTACTACTGCTATTCTACTCTCTATATATAGTTTGCGCAGTACCAGGAATGATGCTGGCTCTGGTCGATAGATATAGGCATATTCAAAAGTTATTTTGCTGCAGGTATACATACATACATACATGCATACATGCATACACGAGTTGCTTTCAAGTTTCCAAAGTAAGTTTGAGTATAGAAATTGCTATCGCAACCACTCAAATTTTCATGAGTCATTTTTTTGATGTAAAATTATAATCCTTTATACAGACATTATAATCATACATTAAAGTGGAAAGGAGAAAGAGTCGAGGAAGAGCATTCTCATTCCGTATTAATGGAACCATCTACTTTCCCTGATGGAAAATTTTAGTAAATTTGTATATGCATGAGAAAATGTCGCGTACTTGTATTTTTATTCTATTGGATTGTATTTTAACGTATTAATACTACTATATAGTTCAAAGGCTCTTCTCTTTTACATTTAATATCCGAATAGGATGTGCAGAAAATTTTGAATTTTTTCCCTTTTTTGTTGCACAACTTTAGAATGAAAATTTTCATTCTATCCACGCTTCATTTTGAAAAGTTTTAATTAGTGGAACTTTTCCATTATAGTTGTATAGACGTACTTATACTTGTAGTATTACATGATGAGCAGACATATAAGCCCTTTATTTTTTGGCGGAAAAAATCCACTTTTTAGGAAAATGGGATCGCATAGCATTTCCATTTAATTTTTGCTGTTGGCTCGACAAAATGTGAAGTGAAGTTGGCTGTTTGGAGGAGAATACATTTTAGAGAGCCATCTTCTTGCTCCCTGTGAGCATATACATACAGTATATCTGTATATGTGTGGAGGAAAATGTGAATGTGGAAGAGTCTTTTTCTCCCTGTCTCTCTCTCTCTCTCTTCCTCCTCTTTGTTTGAACGACCACCCATCAGAAGCTCTAAGCTAGGCGCAATTCTAGTATGAGAACGAGTATGAGTATGAGAATGAGTTTGGGGGTGGCACTCCTCCCTCTCCCTCCATTCGCTCTCTCTCTATCTCTCTCTCGCTCTTTCTCTCGCGCTAGCTGCTAGCGAGCTGGCTTGCACTTTCTCCAGATGAAAATGGCCCTTCTAACGGCACACTTTCCTCGCCTAATTCCAAATTCGTCCTGTTATTTTCTTCATTATCGCCCGCTCCATGTGGCATACTAATCTTCGTTTTTCTCTTGCTACATCTATATGTATTCCCAGTATCCAGCCAGCCATTCACTATATCCATTCGCCGACTTATCATTTTCTCCACCAAAAACATGAACGTGGCTTGGCTTGGCATGGGAAACATGGGCAAGAGAAATGGTCTTAACGGACTCTCATATCGTATACTACACGCTTCATTGTGAAACTAAACTGGGTTTAGAAACTGAGCGAATTTCCCATGCTTTAAACTATACATACATACATGATACTTGCATAGTGTGTATGCACAAGGCCAAGTTGAAGCTTTGGTGGAAAACTGTCTTGCTCTCTCCGTTTCCCGTTCTTCTTCTCTCTAGTCTATCTCCTATTTTGCATACGTACGTACCCATCGCCAAAAGTCCATATCCATATCATAGCCATTATCATTGCGATTCCCATTCACATAAACATACATTACCGTCTAAAATGGAATTAGCCTATTTCAAGGGATCGTAGTGTGCAAACATCATCTACTAGTAGTTCTTTTCTTCCTCATGCTCCTCCTCTTCATAACGGCAGGGCACATAGACATTTTATGTTCATGATCATCAACATACATCTATAGGCACATTATACAAAAAGCAAGTTGAAAATTCAGTCGTTGCTCGAGCACGATCAGTTGCTCCAAATGATTTTCTCCATGGCTCTCTACGCTCCATTCTCTACTCTATTGGACGACGAGGACGACCCAATTGGACAGGACAGTCGCCATCCTTCTTCCCTTCACTTTCCTTTGGTGGTTGCCGTAGTCGTTGTCATTGATATGGTCGTACATTATTTAAAGTTTACAATTAAGCTGGCAACTTGGTGCACCATCCACTGAATAATTTGAAATGTATGTAGATTTTAGATTGAGGATGAACAGGGCTTTTCCTATACAGAAATTTGTGTATATGCTTTCTTTCAATCTATTTTGTCGTTGTCTGTGTATAGCATCCCTGTAGAATGGAAATGGAAAAATTCTGCGATTCTACATTTTACATGAATTCCTATGACAAAGTCCGATTTCTTCAGCTAAAATTTTCTTGGAAGGTTAGAAATTTAATTTCGAATTCATTGGCTTTTCTCTGTTTTTTATTTTGGTGATTACTTTAACTGGTATGATTATACTTTAAAAAACGACAAACAGGCCTAAAGAGAGAGGATCTTCTACTATACAATATCATGTAATATTATTACACATAGAAGCAGTAGCGCTTCTATTATTTGGCTAGAAATGACCATATCAAAGATTATACCGTAAATTCTCAAATAGTACGGCATGCGTCAGAAATTTTCCTTTGAATGTATAGCAGTACAAGCTTTCTATCGCTAAAAAATCGAATAGTATGGCAACCGAATTGTTTGAGAATTTACGGTATATTGAGCTTGATTAGATTAGGTAGAACCAAGTAATCCTATAGATGCTGGACTTTGGAGCTCTCGGAAGATTCTCCTGTTTACGGATGTAATTTGTCCGAGTAAAGGACGAGTTTAGGAAAAACGACGCGGAGAACGAGGACAATGACGACAAAAACAAAGACAACGACCAAGACACTGGCGAATCCAAATCCAGCGGGGAAAAGGAGTAGCAGAAAATGCTTTCTAGAGGGCAATAGTCCGTAAAGGAATCATATTGATAAAATCGCAATATATCTTGGAATCTAATGACTCTCAAGATATATTGTTATACGCTCATAACTGTAGAGAAACAATACACAGACGACGATATGAGACATTTAAAGGAGCTCCTACGAACTGTGTGTGTGTCTGTGTATCTATAGCATGTTCCATTCTATATGATTTTGAGAATGGAAAAATCCTGGTCCAATGGAATGGACGATTAAAGCTGATAGGGCTTTCTAAGGACAAAGAAAAAGACAAAAAACTAAAGTCAAACACAAAGACAAAGTACAGATCCAGTATCAACTTTTGCAATGCATATAGAAAAATGTAAAAAAAGGCAGGAAAAAGAAAGAAACCAAGTAAAAGGGAAAAGATAGTAAGAAAAGAAAAATTGTTCAAGTATAAAGTAAAAAGCTCGCGAGGAGAGTAAAGGACTAAAAAACAAAGAGAAGGGAGAAAGCTTGATGGTAGTTGCTGGATCATTATTTCCAGGATAAGAAAGTAATTTAGGCCGGAAACGATTGTGGAAATGGGAATGGTTGCAGCATAGTATGAGTACTAGAAAAGAAGAAGAAATGAGAAGAGAAAGCGGGAGCAATAGAGTTTCTTCTCCATGGCTACGGCTATGGCCATAATATAAGAATGAAAATAGTCCATGAGCTCGCAGCAGTGTACATTCGTATTCTTATATATTACTGCAGTGGAACCTTCCAACTCCCATTCTACAATGGAACTTCAAGGCTTGATGCACATCCAAACTTGCAAGAAATGCTTCTAGATAGGTCGTTATTGTAATGGGTTCTAGTAGTACAACGACTACGACTAATGCTAGCTTTTCTTTTCCTTCTTTCTACACACATACATACACACATAAGAGCACGGCAAGAAGATGAAAATGGAGAGAAAGTCCTGGACCAACCAACCATAGAGAAAGGGAATGGCAGGAAAATTCAGAGTGAAAAGAAAAAAAAACATTTTCCTTTTTTTCTTCATTCTCGTGCACATGACAATGAGGGGAGAACGGAAAAAACAAAAGAAAAAAAGGAATGCATCGTATCATGTATAATTTTGATGGAGTAAAAGAAAGAAAGAAAGAAACACGAAACTTGCCAAGCCAGACAATATCCATACCATACCATGAGAAAAAAAGGAGTTGAAACTACCCAAATACGGTAATTAAGGGACGCTTAAACTTTTATTCATGCATACAAAGAACAAGAAAAGGGAAAGAAGAAAAGTTGTTCATTCTCCTTATTTTACCAGTAAAAACTATGCATTAAATCCAAAGCCATTTTTCGTTTTTTCATCTATGCGACCATTCAAAACTAAATGGAGCCGATCTTCCCCCTCGACTTGACATTTAAACTTGAGTAGATACATACATACACGATCATACATGCAATTCTACTCGCATCTCCACATTAACCATTACATGGAGGAAAGTGTCCAATTTGTTCTTCTTCTTATATGTTGTAGAATATAAATATGTACATAACTGTGGTGAAAAAGTTGAGAAGAGAAAATTTTAAATGTATCTTAAAAGCCAAAGCCAAAGTGTATCGAGATATAACATTGCTGTTATGTATGTGCATGTATTTTGTACTTGTACATAAGTATGGGTATGTGTATAGGTACTTACATACAAATTCACATCAAAAAGTGTGTGAGAGTATGGAGGGTGTATTTTTTGTGTAGGATTAATATTCCCAGAGAGTATACTTGTGATGGTCCTATGAGGTAGGAAACGGAAGCTTCAGAATCTAGAAGAAGAGAAAGATATGGAGAGGAAGAAAGGGAAAGACGGAGGAAGAGAGTCAGAGCGATGCCAATGCCAACGGAGGGGAAAATGGTGAATCGAACATTTTCTCTTGTGTGTGATACAAAGTCATATGGAAGAATGGGTAAAGAGGAGCAGCCTGGAACTTTTCTCTATTCTTTTATATATGGTGCTGCATGAAACTGTCGTTAGCGACGGAACATATGGCTCTATTATAATTTGAGGGAAAAAAGCGAGAGCAAATAGCAGAGAGAGAGAGAGAGGAGCCGGGGGAAAGTCAAAGTTAAAGGAGCTCGGAGGATATGAAAGTAATAAATAAAAAGAAGCCCGTCAACGGTTCTTGGTTGCCTTCGTTGTCTCTTGCTTGCTCGGTTTTTGGTCTAATATCACCCTACATTTTTTCCTTCGATGTAGCATATAATATGTAATATGGTACAATGACGACATGAATCTTTTTACTAAAAAAAGAGTCTTTGAGCTTTTTTTAGCCATAAGCATAAATTTTGAGCTCGAGTCTCTCTCTCTTTCTCGCTTTCCTTTCTATGTACCATTTTGATCGGAAATTCAAATCCTCATGTGAATGCTACATTTTTTCGATGGCAACGTCAACTCTGGCTTCTATCTTCCAACCGCCATTTTCATGCTTCTATTCTATGATATTAAAAAATGGAAGCTTTCTTTCTTATCCTTTCCATATTATGTATACTGTATGAAAGCAGTGTATATGAAATCCAAGACACCATGACGACATCCAACAGCCATTCACAACATGGCCTTGGCACATGTGACGGGCTTGAGATGAAACTGAGACGAGTTTATTGTTATAATAATTTTTGCTTTCTTCAAAGCTTACCATATTACAGATTCATGTCCAAGCTATGTAGATTTTTCTAGTGTAAAACGGAAGGAAAATTTTAAGACAACGAAACAAAAGTAAGTAATTATTTAACCTGAAATGTAAAATTATTAAAGAAAATTGTAAAAAATCTAAATGTACTGAACCGATTTTTGTGGCGAGTTTTCGGTTTCTTTGCACCGTTCTAATTCTAATTTTGATTGAATAAGAGAACGAGGAAGGACAAAAACCAAGAGAAATGAGTGTTGTAGTTTCTGCCTCTGCTTTCTCGTTTTCGTCACTCTCTCTGCCAATGACACGAGCTGGATGTTAAATGTGAATGGCTAATACTACTTCTCGTCTACGTATAATTTGTACATACCCAGTCCACCACTTCTACTCATATTCTGAGATGGGTGTAATTTTCTATTGGAAGTCATTATTTGGAAAATAAATCGTGTGTAGGATTGAGATGTCGACCACAGACGCTTCCACGAGTCGATACTCTCTCCTTCTCCAAAAACGAACTCTACGCTGTACGAATGTTACCATTCGGCAAGAGCCATTTGCAAGAGGTAAAATTTGTGAGACTGAGACGATTACGATTTCCCAAGTAACCCAACAAACGACTCGTACAGTTGCAACTCACTCACTATTCTCATACCATAGTACCACACGATACCACACTCTTTCTTGCTTCATATAACAAGAAGAACCTTTGGAATTGAGAGAAGGAGTCGTATCACCTAGTTACATAATGCATGCCTCTCCTCCGCCTCGTCGCCCCCTCCTTCTTCTTCTCCATTCGATATGCATAGTGAGCTTTGAACGGAAAAAGAGCTATTTTCTCGGGAATGGCATGGCGTGGAAACTGGAGCTGGAGTAGAGATGGAGAGGAAACGGGAGTGTAATAGGAATAGTGAAGGCAATAGTCAGAGTAATAGTCGTAGAAATACTATTACCTAGCACAACTACAAACTAGACTTTTGAAATTTTGTATTAAGAACGAGAGAGTTGTGGGATCTAACAAACCTGCATACATACATACATACACAAATACATAGATATCTGTATCTGTATTCGTCAGAGTATGTGTAATAGAGCGCGTTCTATACATATCTTTGTGATATTATGATGATGTTGTGGAAAATGGTCTACAAGAGTTTTGCCAGCGTGTGTGTATTTGTATTTGTAATGTGTTGTATAGACTGAGAAAATATTATGTGTATTACAATTCGAAGCATTTCGAAGCCGTAGCGGCAAACATAAGTATTAGGAAAAGACGTGAAATGGTCTTACATCTAATTTATAGCTGAAGGAAGAGTGGAAATAACACTGTAATTTACGCGATGCTTCGTCGGTCTCCGCAACTACCTTAAAAGGAACTTATGTATGATTATGTTTTTACTTGGTTGTTCCATGTTGCATGCTGGAGTAGAACATAGTAGCTCTATGGTGTAGAAGATACACACATACTCATACACATACATTTATACATTTATATCCAGTGTACATTTTCTTTATTACTTTTTCCTCGGAGAAGAAGGAGGAGGAGGAGAAGACTGGAACTAGGACTAGGACTAGTTGTCGTTGTCTGCTTGGCCAGCTTATTTTTACTATTACTAGCTCTATTATTTGTCAACGTCTGAGCTTGAATTATGTCTCTATTTTGGGTATAATACTATTCCGTTTTTTTCTATTACCACCGTACCATACTACACAAGTTTCTACTGCATATTGCCCTTCATTCTCATCTCCTTCATCTCCTCGTCCTCTTCTTCCACTTCTCCTTACTCTTGCACTTGTACAATTTTCCTCTGCATCAACTTGAATGTTCCGCCAAATGTTCTCGAAAAACTCCCATTCATATTTTACTCTTACTTTTGCTGATTACGCAGGGAAACATAATAAATATAATGACGGGAGAAATTCAACTTTCAACTTAACTTTCAACTTGTACCTAAAACTAAGATATGGATATATTGCAGTGTATAACGACGTCTGTCTATTACAAGAGTATTCACAAAACCAATACTTGGAACCTATTTTGCTCTACAAATATGTATCTTTTATGTTTATGTGGATTCCTCATGTCTTATTTTGAAATGTGGGGAATTATGATGTTCAAATGTATTCATAAATAAAGGTTTGAAACGTACCCTTCCAAAAATGCCCGTCTCATAATTTTCTCCGTAATATTTATCTTTCTTCAGCTGTATAGTTATAATTTCTTCATGATTTTATCGTTCTGGGAAAAAGGTTTTTTTAGTGAGTGTAAGGGAAAGCATAATGACAATGTTGCAATTATTGATATAACTTATTTTGAGGAAAAGCGCCCAGTTTTAATTATGGATCCGTTAAAATTATGATAATTGTAATAAATTTACATCCCACAAAAAATACAGAATTTTTCTACTGTCTTTCAGCAAACTCTTAAAAAATGTTCTGCGACTAATCTTAAATGAGTATAAATAAGTATTGAAATGATTCATCGTAGGTGGATCAAAATACATTGAGTGAAAAAATGCTATTCTATAAATTTCGATTGTGGAAAGCATGAAAGGAAGCAAATTAACAGGTAGGAAGATGAATGGCTGGTCGGCTTAGTTAAATTTCCCTATTATCGATCTATAGCTCATTGATGCGTGCTGGACTCTTAATATAAACGATTAAATGGAAATAAGATAGCTTCACCAATGATTTACACACTCGTCATACGAGATCTTCACATTGGCAGCTACAAGGAAGACAATACAGTAAAGCTGTATTGTCTTGGCTGTAATGTAGTAAAATCTCAAGCTAAGGCAATGCAAGATATTATAGAAAATAAGAAGTGAAATGGCGTTCACAAAAAATATGGGGATGGACCTTCTATCATTATGAAATACTTTAAGAGTTGTTGGATTTCAAATTATTATTATCATAATCATAAACACATAACTATATACTTGATTCATTATGTTGTTGTTCTGGCGCTCTTATGTTCTTGGTTCTGGTTCAGGTTCTAAAGCTATGACTCTGGTTCTAGCCTTCTTTTCCTCTGTTAAGAAAAATTGTTGTTCTCTCTATGACTTAGACAACAGCAATGTACATAAAGATGGACTTTTAAGCCGTACTTTTGATATGACCTCCGGCCTTCTATATGTAAATCAAATCACCCATCATCATCATCATTGTACACACTATTATAAAGGCGAAGAAGAAGAAAGAGAAACAACCGGGTGGGTTTAGGCTGTTTTTCCCACTCCACTCCTCCATCTTCTCTTTCTTCCCCACGTATTGCTAGTCAATACTCAATTTCATCAACGGATTACTACTTATAATATATTGAATAAATGAATGGTCTGATGTGATACACCATGTTTTATTACATACATTATACACTTTTGTATTGGTCATGATGGCATGGCAGAGAGCTGGGCTGAAACTGAAACTTGTATTGCTTGATATTGATGTTGGTATTCATATTCATTAAAAAAATTGAGCTAGAGTTTGAAACCAAGAACAAAGCCAAAGCCAAGCTTAAAAGCAAAATCGCTTCTTGCTGCAGGTGAAACATTTCTTCTTGACAGCCCAGTTTAGTTTACATTATGTACACATTATACAAAATGTAATATGTATTAAAAAGTCTGCTTCAGGTGGATTTTTCCTTGAGCTTTTACATAATATGTAGTACCTTAAAATAATAATCATGCTTTATACATACGTACAATCGATGCATTATACTTACAGACTATATAGAAAGTGTATGTGGGTTTGTCTTTGTCTTTTTTGCCTATTCAATAGGTTCTATTGATTCCCATTCCCATTTAAAATGGATGTATTATGTATTATTTTATTTTTTATTTTGCTTTACATCACTACGTTATTACTCATTTAAATGCTGAAAGTGTGGGGATTCCTACGCTGTGTGTATAGGGTGCAGCGTAAAAACTACATTTACTATTTTCTACTAGGTATTATGGTTACATGTATAGTAAATGGTGCATTAATCGAAATGGCGAATATTACTGATATTATAACTACTTTTCAGATCATGGGTAATGGTTTTGTGTTTGTATCTTTTTTCTATTCCTCGTTAGTATTTTGTAGAATGCATACTGAAAATAAGAAACTTGTGAATGTGGTGTTGATGTTGTCTTCTATAACTTTGAAAGACGGTTGGAGGGAGGGGACATGAAGGTGATTTGGAAGGTGCATTAGTTAGCGTGATGATTTGTGAGCTAGCGAGATATTCTTATTGGTATTCGAGTACGAATACCAATAAGAATACTCGAATAATGCAGGGGGATAATGGGCTGTAGACGTTCTAGGATTATAAGCCATCTCACACATTTACATTTGGGAAGTCTTTCGTTTTTAAGCATGGATCTCTCTCTCTCTTCTCTCTTCTCTCCCGTACAGTTTACAGCGTTTTTTGAATACAGTTTATATGCACACAAACTTTCAACTTTACTGTCTATGATTTTTTTCTAACGCCGTCAGTTATGGCTGTGAATCGATTTTTCACATGCTTTTCACCAATTGTAATATATGCAATCTACATACTCGCTCCCCCGTTTTTAATTTAATGGCCTACACACAGTATCCATCATATATTAGTTAGATAGACGGATAAAGTACAGAATTGTGTATGTATCATCGATACACGTATAATTCTGAGCGTGGAAACTATGAATGAAAACGGGTAGGTTGTCACAATCACTTCTAGATTTTTATGTTTTTTACTTACACATACAGGGGAATATGAGCTAAAAATTTCTTTTTATGTATCTCAATGTTTTTAAATACAGAACTGCGTTGATGAACATGCGCATGAACATGAATATAACAGCAATAACAACAATAGCAACGATTGTAATCACAAATTAGCATTGAACAACACAGCATCCTGCATGCTGTATGGATGTTTACAACGTTTTTACAATTAAAAGTTAAATGATAGTATGATTTAGCTATAACTTATTGAGTACTTGCAGAGGCGGAGTTCCTATAAAAGTAATGATTATTATTGATTGCTAATGATTAAGATTCAAAGTACAGAATTGTTGTTCTCATGATTATGATTATTATTATCATTATTATTATTATGGCTGTTGGCCTTCAAAAATTAATTACAAATTCGTTTTTTTCATCAAGCATAAAAGCTTGAGAGAGAAACATCAGAGTTGTTGAAATATTATAACGTGTGGATGGGCTCAGTATCACGATGATGATGGTGATATGTTGTGCCAGAATTTAAATTGAACATTAAAAGCAAAATTAATTCATTATATTGTAGTAGCTTTTGTGGATGAAGTGCTTGTATAAAAAAATGAAAATTCATTTAAACCTGCAGGTCGCATTCTGAATTTGTTTCACGAGCGTAAGTAAGTACGTAAGTATGGTATTTACGTATGTGCTTGAGACGAATAAAATAATTTATTTCACTACCACACTCCATTCTTTATTGCAGATGCACAAGTTAAAGTATATACGGTATGTTATGGTATGGCGTATGTGTATATAGTACGGTGATAACAGTGGTACAAGTAGTGGTATAGTGGTACTTTCATAATATATTTCAGTTGTTTGTATTGTGTTATGGGGATGCATAAAATATAAAAATATAATAAACAAAATATTACGTAGGCCCTCTTCTTCATTTATAAATGGATAAAAACTGGATATATATGCATCCAATGCATCAACTTTGTATAACATATATTGCGTTATATTATATTCCTCCTATGTTTGTATTATTATTCTTATGCCGAGAGCATAGAGCATAGTGACAATTTGAAGAACATGAAAGAGGATTTTTGAAGGAAAATAAAAAAGAAAAAATATATAAAGAGAGAGCGAGAGAACGAGAGATAGAGAGAAAGAGTAAAGGAGAAAGAAAAGATGTGGTGGTAAATAAATAGGCGGGTTTAAGCGACAGACATATAGTATAGCGTGGCAAAGGACAAGAACCGAACGGGTGATTCCGGGCACAGAAAAGGGATTGTCATTTGAGGGCGATATTTTTTCGCCTCTTTCTCTCTTTCTCTCTGCCTGTGTCGTCTACGTTTAGGTTTACGTCTACTCCTCTTCCTATCTCTCTCTCTCTCTCTCTCTCTCTTTCTTTCGACGTCGGTGTCATTCGCATGCGGATTTCTAACATTGCCTCCTACATAAATTTCATCGCAATGTCGCTATTTGGCACCCGGCCGAAATCTCAAAGCTTCAAAACCTACCATACTTTATGGCTCAAATGTTCCTACCAAACTCATCTTGAATGACTCGTATGCACAATATTACTTTGTACATGCAGCCACTGTAGTATCATGGATAGTTCCAAGGCTTATATTAATATCACCCTTTCCAGGACATGAGAAGGCTTTAACTTACTCCTGGCAACAATATAGCAAGCTACAGTATATATTGCATTATGTAGCTATATGAGTCATATACATTTATGTACATATCAACGTTTGCATGTGCATGTAATATGAACGACTGGAAAGTATATATTATATTGGCAGAGATTTTGATGTGGATGTTCATACACATACATATACATACATATATGTGAATGCTGTCTTTTTGGGGGCGGAAGTTGAGGGGAGGCAATGGCATGGGATGGCATTGCATGAAATGGAGGGAGCGCCCGTTACTATCTTAGTAGCCTTTCTTATGTTCTCCGAATATTTTCCATTCTACTTTCCCTTTTTTTCTCAGTCTCTCTTTCCAGAACAGTCTTATCGTAAAGGGAAAGTTATAATGTATAATGTAATATAATAAAATATAAAGACCTATCCACCTAATCTTTTTGCCTCAACTGAGAAAAATATAGGATTTGGACTCCCAGCCTATTTATTGATCTTTCGTTATATAGAACAGTTTATAAATGTATTTTTCTACCACTACCCTAAGAAATTTTCGGCGACGAATCGGATAGAAAAGCTTTTGAATATTATATATACAGGGTTTTGAATCGATATAGGAAGTTTCAGTCATTTATTTTTTAGTTTAAGTAAAAATTTTACAAATGTTTCATGGAGCTTTTCTCGTTTTAATTACAGAATTATTTTAGATGTCTAAACTTCAAATTTAAGCAGTAACAATGCAAGGGAAAATTAAAGAAATTACAAATCGGGGTGAATGGGAAGCCATTATTTAAAAAAAAGAAATTGAACTTGTACTTGTAATAATAGGTTTGGCAGGTAACGTTTATTACAATCGTTGTGGAAATTGACAGCAATTGTAAGCGCAATTCGATTTACACTTATGTAAAATAGATGTTTTTCTAGAGAAATGTTTTGTTGTGTGTGTGATGAGAATGTGAAGGGAGAAACATCTAAAATTGGAAAACGGAAAGAAAAGAAATCAGACACAACGAAAGCGTTTTCTGTTATGATAAAAGTACAATTTCCAGACATGTAATGTAAAATTGTATAGATTCCACCTTGCCATTTCATCTACTTTGTCTTTACTAACTTTTGGTTTCAAACTATCTACAGCTACTGTACGTACACAGGAGAAATGGCAAAAGGAGAAACATTTTGTCATTTTGTGAACGGGAACGTCTTGAAGTTTTTTGCTGGAAAGTTTCTTAAGGACCACCATGAATGTGCCCGCTTTTCCTGTGTATACGTGTGTGTGTGTGTGTGACTAAGAGTGTACACTTTCATTCTGTTTCTTTTTGTATGACTGTTGTATCGTGTCGTATCGCGTCATATCGCATAGTATAGTATCGCATTGCATCGTATCGCCTCGTATCGTATCAGAGTCAGTTCAATCTTCCCTTGGTTATTATTCCTTGTATTGCTCCTTGGGCTTTTGAATCGCTCTCCGTGACAGAGACGGTAACGTGGGCAAGAATAAAGGAAAGAAGCAAGTAAGGAAAATGGAGAGAAAAGAGGGAAGTCAGGCGAGGAATATTTTATTTTCGTTTTCAAGTCCAACTGGTACTGGTAAAAAAGGAGGGAAAGCTCTCCCGAAAGGCTCATAACAGTTGATCGAGTGCAAAGAATTCAAATTGCCAATTTCAGATTTCCTATATCGATCTTGCTTCTTTTACTTGGAGGAGGAAACCATGCGTGAGGCTCAATACATGTCGTACGTTTCAATGGTATTACATTTATGTTATGACCACCTCTCGTTACACAAAAGCAGGCAAACCTTTGGAGAACCAAGAATATCGAGAAAAGGAACCGTTTGGGCCTTTCTTCGTCCTTTTCTTTACTCCTCCTTTTTCTTCATTTTCCATTTTTTTCTAGACTCCTTCCATTTTTTTGGAAGATTGGTTGGCTAGCCTGCCCGCCCACTCTCCTCTAGTAATGTGGATAAATATTTGATCCATTTTCTATTGTATTTTTTATACACTCAAAGGTCAAGCATTCATTCCAAATCATTTTAAATTGTTAAAAGATGAAATTTCATTTTTTATTATAAACATAACATGTTCTTATGATTTATCACTATTTTTTATAGACACTATTTTTATGAAAATCTACTCCAAAACTGACTTTATTTCCTTCACAACACTGTAACTACATTGTCACAATTAAAAATTGAAATTAAACCAACGAATTTCAAATTATAGATTGCATCTAACTTTAAAATGTTCAAAACATCTGCCTGCACCTCAAACTATCGCCCACAGTCGATTACAGTAAAAAACTCTCTCGTTTTCTAGGGAATAAAATTACCCTGTGAGGAGTAAAAATGGTTGTTGGCACGTAATTACAAGAGCATCTTTAAATTTGATCCAAATTGGAGCGGAAAAGCTGAGCCAAAAAAATGAATGGTAGAAAAAAATACGGAGAATCTATCTCTCTGTAGTTAATCCTCAGCGTCCTGTACACTTGGGAGAGGAGAAATTTTTAGACTTGAACTTGGTCTTCAAAGTTTTCTTCAAACTCGTCAGACTACTCACTTTGTACACATTCACATCAGCTCAATATCAATGTGAAAATGGATAAAGAGAGAGGGGAGAGAAGGCGAGAGAGAGAGAAAGAGTTCGCTCTAAATTCTAAATGTGGTTCTCATAAATTAGTTAGCATGAGTTGCGACGTGTAAAATTACATTCTATAATGTAACATTTATGGAAGCTTCATATTTATAGTGAGGAAGCACAAAAAGCGAAAGAGTATCCATCTATCACTATAATCCAAGATAGATGATATGTACACACTACACACACACCGTATGTTGTGCGTGTTTATATGCATTAACATTTCCAATTTAGATGAATATCTACTTGGAACTTGCTATTTCGTACACGACAAAATGGCCCTTTGCCTATAATAAATACAGCCATTTCTCTCTCCTTCAAGGAAGATGATACACTGCCTGCGAGAAAAGTAAAATAAAAAAAAACCAAATTTTAAATAGTCGTTTTCACACACACACGCAAATGTAAATAACATACATTATTATATAAAAAATGTATTACACTAACATTTTAAATATCCCTATCTTGTCATTGCCATTACTATTGCTATTGAGCAAGTGTAACTTCTTTAAAATGTAGATGTGTATATATTCCGGCACGCATGTATACACGTGATGTTTATTGGCTGGATAGATGGTCCAACAGTAGAGAGAATCACCTATATTATTAAAAATCCCACGTCCCACCCCATGCATAGAAATTGGGATGGATAAGCCATGCATCCATACACGCATTTACATATACGTATATACATGCACAACCATAGCTTTCCATTATAGCTTTTTAAATGTATACATTCAAAAATCCATGGAAAGTGTGCACATGATATGTATATACAGTATATATCTAAACATTGTATATTGGTGGGGTAATGATACAAAGTATCAGATATATGTAAGTGCGTGATGTAATGGCGGACTCTGTTCCGCATAAGGATAAGGGAAGATTATAGAGAGAGAGAGAGAGGGACTGACATGAGATGAGTACCGAACGAGAACGACTGGTACTGGTTGTTGGTTCTATTGGAAGTTGAAGGAAGAGAGAGAGAGAGAGAGAGGAAAAGTTGGTATGCTCCTGAGCAGCTTTTTTTCTAATTTATGTGACATTTCCAATGGGTACTTTCGTCCCAGGGGTCCACAAGGTAGAGCTGGAGAGGAGAGCCAAGCAAAGAGGGCGAGAGCGAGAGAGATAGAAGATACTTCTATTCATTTTCAAGGAATGAGATGAGACTTGTGTGTGTGTATATGTATGTATATGTATTTATACATACACAGGTCTCTCTCTCTGGTATACGTACAAAGATATTCATATACAAAGTTGGATTCAAAGTCAAATTCAAGTCTTAGTAAGCGAGTATGCCAGCAAACCCTCCCTTTCTTCTGCCTCCTCTCCTTCTTCTTCTCCATTCAATGACATTGCCTATATTGTCTGCCCTTGCCATTGCTTGTACATTACATCACATCACTCAGCATCCCTCTCTTCTCCTTTTTCTCCGTCTACATGCATATCTATCCATCTATCCATCCTTGGCTCTGGCATGGTCTGGTGTAACAACCAACGAAATTACACATAATGGCTTCATACAGCGCGAGAGGATGGCAAAGGAAAAATGAAAATGAATTCACAATGAACTGTGTACAGTCGTTAAGGCCATTTCACCTGTAATCCAACTATTTCAGGATGAATTCATTCCAAAACGTCTTTCTTGTTCCCCCACATTCAAAAATAAGTTTATATGGACAAATCAGATATTAATATATACATATGTACGTGCATATATGTATACCTACATATTATGTATCTGCATAATGTGTATACATAGACATTAGACTCTCGGTGTGAATCTCCCTGTCTGCGTCTTCTACTTGGAGATATTTTTACTTTGTACGTGTACTTTACATTATACATACATTACAACTGTGGGATAAATGTCAATGTCAATGTCAGTGTCAAATTGAATGGAGGGAGGGAGATAAACGTGGAGAACATCCTTTTTTCGACTACAATGTATTTTGTAAATAAATAAATTCACAGCCTTTTTTACTGTTTACCGCTATTCTATTATTGTATACTTCTTTTTCTGTTTTCTCACATGGAGAACCCGAAATTTAAAAGTATTGTTACTGTTGCTATATGCATGAGTCTTGATATTGCGTTGGTGAGGATTAGTTTTGACTATAAGGGAAAAGTATTCATATAGACTTGAAAACAAGTAGAGAAAAACTGCTATGCAACGCCATTTTGAAGTAGATATTAACTTTTTATCATCTGAGACGAATAAGAAGTAATTCAATAATAATTTAATTTTCAATAATAGTCACAGTAATGTTTGAACTGAATAGGATCGAAATTTTCAAAGGGTTTGACATGATAGGCATTTTTCATCCGTTATATTTTCCAAATGTCAAGTGATGAGATTAGTTTTTCATCATTTTCATGACATTAGGAACATGAAAGTATGAAACCATTGTTTCCTTTGTGTCGAGAAATGGAAAATAAAAAGCGAATAAGATAATGAGAATACATGATATAAATATGCATGTGTACAGTTGCAGCAAGAGAAAGATATTACAGTGAAAGGGAAAAGAATGGCAAAGTAATTTTGGACAAATTTCAATTTGAAAACTACAAAATATAAAATATGATTTAAAATGAAAATAATGGAGAGAAGGAGAGGGAGAAGGGTGACGCAATGAACAGCGGCGATGTATTAAAAATATGTACATGCGTAATGCGTACGATATATATATTCCAGTGGCGATGGCAATTGAGTCGGTGAATGGCAAGGATATGAGAATAAACTCAAGTTTATTGTAACAAATCGTCCAATTAAAACGGTTCGTCTCCGACTGTTCCTTTAGTACGGAATCTCGCAGGAGGGTTGTTTATTTCATTATATAGCTCCATCAGATGCTGTAAAGAGTCTCAATTAAAATAAGGGCAAATTTTCTCATTTGCCTCCTGCAACACGGCGAGTGGACTAGACTGGAATGGATCAGGGAAAGGAGCAACCGAGCTCCAGCTCCTCATTTCTCTTGTATGCATTGTGTTCTTCACTAGCCCATTTACATTTAAAATTACTACTTTAGCTTTTGCTTTACAAACATGTACTGTGCGGCTTCTCGTTTACGTGTAGTTATAGACTAGATTTTCATTAAAAAAGTCGAGGTAAAAATATACAGAGCTTCATGCTTATTCATACATATGTATGCATATGTAAATCTATGTGTATATACATCTATTTACATGTTTAGAAAGGCTTCAGTCAACTCAAACTCAACATCCCAGCACCATACAAGATAATTCAATAAGGTACATACGTAACTGTAAAATTTCCATATAATACGCAATTTGAATGCATTTCTATGGACTTTTAAAAGCGATCGTCCTCCACGGCCATAGAGTAGGCAAAAGAATTTGATTTTGATTCCGAGACTCAACTTCAAAGTGGGCTTCACTCTCGGATTTACTTTACTTTTCAAAGCAAAGAGACACGCACACCAACTCCACTCAACTTGGGGAATAAGGGATTGAATTTAATTTATCGACTGGAGCTGCGCTTTGGAAAGAGTAGTGAAAAGAAGGAAGGAAGGAAGAGAAAGATGGAAAAGAAAAAGAAAAACAAGTACACAACGACATACCAAAATGCCAATCCGAATCTTAGCTCAAGATAAAGGATAAAGTTGGAAGCCGAGAGCTCGAGTTTTCCCTTGTTGTTCAATCTTCTTGTAAAATACAAAACAGAGAAAGAGAGAGAGAGAGAGAATGAGAGAATATATGCAATACAAGTAGAAAAGTAGAAGTTCATGCATATAATATAATCTAGGCGAGATAGGATTTTGCATGATGAGATTCACGGTGTGTGTATGTTTGTGTGTGTCTATTTGTGTATATTCTCTGGCTTTGAGATGGCGTACCTAGAGAGCACATTATATAATAATAAAGTAGGAGTAGGTGCACTATAAAGGCAGTCTGGCACTGATTTGATTGTCTGGAATGGGAGGACTCTGGAAGCGGGGAGTAGTGGAACGCCTCCATCGATTCTAATTTCCCGAGATTAGACAGACATTTTCCATTTACGCAGACCGAATTTTCAATGCAATGCCTGTAATTTATTTACTACGTGAGATGCATCAGCTCGATTTCCTTTTTCTTCTCCACTCCTATGTATATATTTATATTTTCATTCTCTCTCCTTCTATCTGTGTATATTGTATATCTTGCTCCTATACAGCAAACTATCGTCGTTGTCGTCATAGTATTCTATATACACTCGTATTATATGTTGCATATATTTTGTATTGTGTGGAGTTGTATTGCTGTTGGTCGAGTAATTATTCCAGCATGGCAAGTCCAGTGCCTCGTCTTAATGTTAATTCTGGCATCCACCTCTCCACTTCTCTCTCCCTTTACCTTTCTCCCAATCATAGACATTCTATCCAACAATTCTCCTACATTTTACTCTTGTTTATTGTTCAACTAACTTTGATATTAGTGTTGAGGATTAGTCCGTATGAAAGGCAGTTATTACATATTACACAGCGCGGCTACTATTTGAATTACTCGTTGTGTATTTGATATTTTCTACTTTATCATTATTATTATTCTTATAATTATTTGATTCGGCTGCCTGCAATAGGGGACAAGAATAAGTAATACTACTATAATAGTAATAACAGTAACACTAAATAGCCTATCAAAACTTTTGCGTTTATTTATTTAAGAGTCCATTTTATTCCGTGAATATCCGTAGTTGATGAGGAATAAAAAATACCTTAACCTTACAAGAGTTTCTCCTCTAAGCTATCTGCATAATGAGATTAAATGTAAGTATGTATGCATATATAATGTACACTTTTGGATTGGACTAATGTCTGTATTATAAATATCTCAGCTTCAGTTTCTTCTTCTTCCTCTTCAACATCTCTCCACTCTCTTTCTTCCAATTTACAGAGATACTTTTCCCAAGTAGTTCCAATCGTGTAGTTACAATTCCGAGTCTGTGGCCATTAGTTAAATTAAGTTTGCAGTCTAATGACGTGAATAGTCTCCTTTTCGGGCCGATAAGATAAAATTTCTCCAGATTAATAGAACAGAGTTGATGTTGATAGCAGCTCTAGCTTGGTACTTTTGTACTCGTATTACTTGTTGTTGTTGCTGCTGCTGTTCTCTGGCTAAAGTTGTTCTTGTTGAATTTGGAATTGAAGTTGTGTATACGGTAGTAAAAGTAAAGGAGAGTTTTTTTCCTCCGATTATTTTATTCTCGATTTATGTTCAATTCCTATAGATATCTACGGAATAGTTAGATGGATGAAAGATATTAAAGAGAAAAGTGCGATGAATTTGGAGTTTGAGTTGGAAAAGTTGGAGTATGAATGTGAATGTGGGTTGAAAATACGATTTTTATACCTCGATAAGTAAGGATGATAGTCGTGAAAATAGATATAATCACAATCACGTGAGGCTCTCTTTCTCTCTCTCTCTTTTCTCGTCTCTTCTCAATGCTCTATCTAATACGTATTGTATGATTAAATATCATCAAGTTTAAATTGGAATTCATTTGGCAAATTAGGTGCAGGATGACGATAGGAAGCAGCAAAGCAGAGGAGAAAAAAGACACACCTAAACATAATAAATAATGGGGTCGTAGATTGGTCGAATGTCTATACATTTTATACATGTAAATTTAATGTTTATACACACGTATTGAGTACGGAAAAAAGATATATAGCTGTTAATCTGTAATCTACTAATCCATTTCCCATTCGATAATGCTCATTTAGATGCACTGATTACCAGCACATAGGTAGTTTGTTATCATTTTTAATTTTGATAGAAAATTGTACCAAAAATATTAGGTAAAAATTTGATACAATTGAAAGGTTGCAAAAAAACAAGAAAAAAATAGAACATAAAAAATACACTGCATAAGCAGTTTCACTTCAGAACCAAAAATACCGTGAAGGAGAAGTTCACACCCATCATTGATTTTGATATGCCGATAAGATCAGTCAATCCGAGTGCTAAATAATGGATATTGCATATTGTGCAGTGTATATGTATAGGTATGTACAATGTACATACATCTATATTACATGCATTATCTAACAGAAATGTGGTAGTTTATCCCTTATCCAGTTGTGTCTGCTGCTGGACAAGAAGGAGAAGAAAAAAAACACCCAAAAACAAGGGAGAGTGAGAGAGATAGTGAAGTGAGACAGGGTCGTTGGAACCTTTAATGGATAATGGATGCCCCTTGTCTTCTACTGATATTCTCCCTTTTCCCCTGCTCCTTCTTCGATTTGCTGGCTCCACTACCATAAACCTCCTCTTCTATATATGCACATAATTTTTATACGTTGCACACATTGTATGCACGGCTCGCTGCTCCCATATACCATTCCCCTTTTCATTTCAACATCCATTCCAGTTAAAAGTAATTCCTCAATACTATTATACACACATATACTATGTTACACATGATCTTATGTATACCGAGAAGCAAATCGTATCCATTATATAGGTATACATACTCACAGTGCATAGCTCAGGACAGAGAGAGAGAGAGAGAGCTTTTTAGTTCCGGCGACTCCTCCAGCAGCAAAACCAATCCAATATCATGAACACATGAGAATACCAATAGAAAAAAAGAGAGGAATAGCATCAATTCGAATATTTAGCTATGTATGTACAATGTATATGTAAGCTCTTGATCTTTCTCTCTCTTTATTTCCTTTGAAGGCATCCCGACAGCATCCACATCCACATTGAACATTGAATGGTCAATATAACCTGTCATTATATTATGGATGTGGTACAATATCCCCTGTACACTTATGTATCTACATAGGATCAGCTTTTAACATGGCCATGCATTACATTACTTTACATGGTCATAAGGCTGAAAGATTGTATGTGTGTGTGGCTGCCACATTTTCGTTTTTTCCGTAGGTTTCTCTGCGCAATATTACGGAAAAAGAAACTTCTTTCTCAGTTTCATGTTTGGACATTGTGGGAAATTTTATTCTCCACTCAGGTCACCTCTCTCCCTCCCTCTCTGTCTCTCTCTCTCTTTTTCTTCTACTATTCCGGGTGAGTAAGCACGGGTTTTATCCATGTATTTCCCTTCGACAATTCGTACATTACGTGTATATTGTGTATATTCCCAAGTTTTCTGTAAGTTATGTTTAGTCAGCTCCGGACTCCTATCCAAACCAGAACAGAGCAGCACGTTTTTCAACATGATACAATATACAATGTATTATGCACACAGTTTGTATACTTATGGGTATTTGAGTAGGTGTGGGTTTCTCGCTTTTCACTCTCTTAAACTTGTAAACTTGTGTAATATGGAATATGTATGAATGTAGCCTAGTTCAATAGTTTGCATGATATGCATAGGATACAGTGAGTCAGAGTCAGATATGATCTAGCAATATGTGTTTGCCTGGTAAATATGCACATGACATGAGGAGCTGCATATAGATCTTGAGCGTTATACATAGATACACTGTTTGTGTGTATGTAGGGTACCGAAACCGAAATAAACTTTTGTCCAAAACTACAAGCAATTTATGCTCACGTACAAGCTGTAAATCATTTGAGTTCCTCCTTCGCTTCAACTACTCCATGCTCAATCCACATTTAGAACACATAATGTATACATACGCTACTGGCTACCATACTTATACATGCACTTTACATTGTACTGTCTGTACTTAGACCGTGTAGTTCTGGTGAACATTACGCACCAAGTTTAAGTCGGGAGAATTTTTTTCATTTCATCTCCTACTCCTTTCCATGCTCCTTTCCTTTTCTCTCTTTCTCCATTCTCCTATTTTGTCTATCAACTTGTACTTTAGGATTTTAGTTGGAGCTTAAGTTGAGTTTGAGGCTACCGAATACCGTATGTGTTGGTTTATATATAAGGACTAGCACAGTAGACATAACATGAGCAGAATGTTGTGTACATTGTACACTGTACTCAACCTTGAGTTTCACTAGTCTTGGTTTTAGTTTTAGGTTTGGTCTTGGACTTACAAGACTTAGTTTTGATATGATATACTATATGCTTTCCGAATCTCGATGATGCATGACGGACTCGGAAGCAACAAGAGAAATTTCTGTTTCCCGCAGTTGTTTTTCGGTTCTTCTCCCATTTCACAGTATTCTGTACAGTCCATTTGGAAAACTTATGACTAGCCATTTCCGACTGGTTACAAAAAAGAGGAAGAAAGCAGCAAGTTAACTGGAATGGTAGTCGTAAACGTATATAAAATAATGTATGATTCACAGTAACTATGATAGTTTTGCTGGGATAGTTACGTTGCCTGTTTACCAGTATATCTAGTTGCTGACGGATATTGTTGAAGAAGAAAGTCGAGATAAAGAGAGAGAAAGAGAAAGAAAAGCATGGAGAAGTTAGTCCATTATTATTTTCTTTATTCTCAACCTTGTCTTCCTTTCATTCTTTTCTTTTCTTTTTTGGGTAGTTTTAGAGCCATGAAAAAGTTTTTAGACCCTAATCCATTTTTCTGTGTAGTACAGTTCTTTAGTACAAAGCGAAAAATGACTACAATATCAATGATACAGTGTAAGTAGAACAGAGAGGAGATAAGGAATAAAAAATAATGGAAGATATATAGTATTGTTCAAAAACTTACAATGTTTATTCTTTGGATAAGCTTTGTGTCGTACGTGTGCAGTTATGATAATGATGATGATTGTGATAATCATAATAACAATAATCTGTCGTTTCTGTCCTATCGCAATGACAATAACAATATTTTTGGGTGGAAAAAGTTAATTCCGCAATAGCGGCAGAAAAGATGAACAAAACTAAAAAAAAGTAGGAAGACAATAATTGTCTTTTTTACATGCTTGTTACTTTATACATATGTACATATAAAAAACCTGCATAATATTTGATGGTGATTAATGGGTGTTGAATGTATGTATGCATTTACGAATATATTACTGCTAGTAGTTTTGAGGTCTAACTTTGCTGTGTATGTAAATTGAGCCATAACTCTTGTAAATTTGGTGGTTAGAAAATTTAATTTAAATGTAATGATTGTAATCTTTCATAATTCTCATAGTTTAATGGGCAAGTAACTACGCTTGCTAATTTCTAATGGGATGGTCATTGTAATTTATTATATTAGGTAATTAGCATAACTATAGATTAAAATTCAAAGTTTTTAGGAAATTTTGAGAATACGAAATGAATAGACAAGTTGATGATGGAGGAGGAATGTGAATAAAAGTCGAATGAATTCCACAAGTAAACACTTGCATGGGACAATTACAAATGACCACTCTTCATATTCCTCCCATTTTCCTATACTATTCGTTGTACATAAATGCAGACAAAGAATTTGCAATGAATAATTCAAAAAGAGCTTGAATCAACGTTTTTGTTGAGCAAGTATTAAATCATCAGTTGAGGTCGTTGAAGTGTTTTCGTTTCCTATACTCACAGTGCAGTGTATAAACATCCCATTCGCGCAGATACTTATTAATCAAGTTTTCATTTTACGCTGAAAAAAAATAAAACGAGGAAGGATTAGGATTAGGAGTGTTCCTTGTACATTCATACGATGGTTGCTGGTTTGGCACAGTCAGACACAAATTTAAATGGTTTCTAACGTGCGAAAAGAGCCTTTACATTTGGAGAAAACTCATATTTAACGGCCTCACCTCTTGCTAACTTGCCTCTTTCCTTCCCGTTTAACTACTTGACTTGTAGGTTTAATGTACAGTAAAATGACTCTTCTTCCCATTGCATGGTGATTGTGGATTTGTGGAAACAAAGAGGAAACATCAACTTGTTTGTAGTGGTGTATACAGCCAGTAACAAGGATGCTAATCGTAATCGTCAGAAGATGTAGATTACATAGAGATCCAATGGATTGAAGCCCAACAGGAGTTCATTCCCTACATCATTTTTTGCCTCGTGTAGCAACCAAACACAAAAAATTCGTCAGTACTTTATTATGCAGCAGCATACAATCCATTGACAATATATAGGGATAAAAACGTTAGAAAAAGCAAAAAAGAAGGGTTTAGCAAACAAATTATTACCAAGATTGTCCTCAAGTTATGCTTAATTTTGCAAACCGCGGTTGCCACAGCTGAATGATTTTGTAAATTATTCGGGTGAATGATATACAATGTCACCTCAAGATTTAAGAAAGATTTTCGATTGGATTAGTATGTATATGTATATGTATATGCATACTTGAGACAGATGTGATTACACACACACTGTAAATATACATGGTCGTACACACACAGTAAAAGTCGATTAAATTCGATCAAAATGTACAAAATGACAAATGCCAAACGTATTAAATTACTCCTGTCTCAACTATTTTTTGAGGCACAGTAATGATTGCGATTGTCATTTTATGAGTAATAGAGCGGAAAATAAATTAAAAGTTGCATGAAATGTCGTAAAAACTAGCTGAAAAAATCACAGAAGCGCAAGGAAAAAAAGCAAATTTTCTTTTTATACTGCCTCATCACTCATCGCATTCTAATATTTTCTCATGAATAGCTTGAATGACTCGAGTTTACAATATGTACAGTGTACAGTATATTTGGCATTTTCTGTAGAAATTTCAGCTATTTACTATACATGTATAGATTTTTTATATAAAGTGTGTGTACATTAGTTATACGCCTAGATTCATATCTTTGTCAAATCACGCTGAATGTCTAAGAAAAAGAGCAAAAATATTCAAACGGTCTATTTAGTGGTAATATTGTGACTGTTTGTGGTTTACAGTTTCCGTCAAAAGATTGTAAAAACACATTTTATCCCTGACGTCATTAAAAGGCAGGCATATACATACATGGAGAGAAAGGTAGAATTAGAGAGACTAGAAAACTTTTAACTAGAGTGTAGACGCTGAAACACGCACCAGAACTCGTACAACTCGTAATATTTGGTGGTACTGATAGAACTATATAGAGTAATAGTAATATAAATATCAAACAAACCTGCCATATTATTATGTACAGCTGCAGCATGTAATATACAATAAGTAATAATACACTCAAAAGCGTACTCGAAGTGTAAAATAAAGATACAATACATCAGCCGAAGGTAAAACAGGAACAGAATAACCTCAAGGGAGGAAAATTGCACACATATGCTCCTATTTTGAACAATATTGTTCAATGTGCGATACGTTGAAGTTTGAGTTTGAGCTGCACATCAACTCCACCAACAATATGAGTTGGAGAGTTGTCGAGCTGGGCAAATATGAACTCAAATGATTATTTGAATGTAATCTTTGACCAAAAACCGCGGAGGAACGTGTGAAATTGCGAGAACATTGTTTATGCATGTTGTAGGCACACACTATCTCCTTTTTGAAATGCTTCGGTTCACACATACATAGTTACAGTCTGAGCCTCTGAGCAAATGGCGTCAAGTGAATTCATTGTCCAAGCAATTTACAAATCGTCATTTCCCAACTGATTTATGCCGTCGTTAAACACTCTTTTTGATGTTTCACAACGACTCGTCGACAACGTTTCCTTTGTACTCCGTGCATTATATGTATAAATCCACATCTACCCAGAAATAAACAAAATTACAAGGTTGTATTAACTTTTGTTGAAAATTGGAGTGGGGTTGGATTTCGTATACACTCGAATTCGTATTCAAAGTTTTCAAATTAAGTCTGCATGGACGATGTGATATGAAATGATAAAACAATATGATGTAAAAAGCAGCCTTGGTAAATTACTTTGGTCTTTTTTTCTTACGAATGCTCTTTACTATAGATATACATGCTTGAATTCAGTTCTCAATTTTTCAACATGGTTTTTAACCACGTCTTTTGGTTAATAAAAGATCAATAGATGAAGATTGAAGATTCATTATTGGAAAAACTGCTATACTACAGCTAATAACCTTCTTCTTTGTTGTGAACTTAAATGGTTTTTATTACACTGTATTTTGATGATGAATAATTCCATTGATCAGCGATCTTCATTTTGTCGGACAAATAAACGGTTGACCCATCACCCCTTTACTAATACAGTTGGGTGAAAGTTCAATTAAGGTTTAACCCTTTGCTTGTATCCATCTGTACATTATTGTTGCTGTGAATACATGCAACATAAACGCTGCTTAGTATTTTTATCGGTCAAATTCAAATACATACATATGTATTTTACATAAGGACGACGTGTACATTTATTTAGCTCTTATAAATAGAGCATTGGCGAGGGTGCATTAAAGAATAATTTTTCCATTTCGGAAACAATTATGAGTGATCAATATGTTTCATAAAAGCAATTAAGAGCCGGAAACTGAGTGCAGGTGTCTCATTCTCAAAGCACAATCAAACGTTTCTTTCTATATATGTGTTACGTTCACTCCCCCAGTCGAGCATGTCATGGCTCTCTCTGTATATATTACTGTACGGCTACTGTTTCTCCACTCCTTTGGTGAGTTTGCATTCGCTCTCCACTGACTACTACTAATAATACGACGACGACATTTTTACTACCGTTTCGTGTCACACTAAAAAACAGAAAAAAACAAAACTCAGTGTAGTTTTATGCTCTCTCAAATGAATAATTACGCTGGGTATCGTAAACTGTAAACGATACAATGTGCAGAAACTACATTGTGCATGCACATGTACCCATATATACATACTCAAGACTATCAAGATAATGAACATGTTTTATTCTCTTTTTGACTGTTGATGAAAATCCCGAAATGAACAAAAAATACACGGAAATGGTGTACAAAGTTTGTACTACAAACGGAAAATATGAAAGTTAACACGCTTTTCCCTAGTTCTTTTGGATTGTTTTGTCACCGTCTCCCTTTATCGCGATTCTCATTATTGGTACCATTATTATACTATGAGTATTTTTATCGCTATTTTTTTGGAGTGATAGTTTTATGCACAAATATTTTTTTTTCATTGATCCCCCTCTAATATTTAAACCATTTAAAATTTGTAAAAATAGATACATAAAATATACAATGCTTAAAAGATAAACGCTTCACTTGTGTTTTATAGCATCTTTTTTCTTTGTTTTGGTGTACAAGAACTTTTTTCTATGTTTTTTCAAAAAAATAAACCTAGTTTTTTTAGATAAAATGGTTCAAGAATTTATGAGTCTAGTTGGTAGCTATTTACATATGATATTAAGATGAAAGTTTGAGATAATAAGATCAATTACTGCAGACGCTATATTATGTATGTGTACATTATGATAAACATTAGACTCTCATAGCAGCACACGCACTCTGCATATTATGCTCGTAATATAATGTAATATACACGAGCGGAAACATTTTGTTCAAAAGCAAGAGAGAGAGGGACGGCACTAACACAGGAACAATAGCAAGTATGAGACAGGCAGACAGAAAGAGAGAGTGAGCAAGAGAGAATCCAGAAATATTTTGTGATGCCTCCTAAATTTTAATCTCCTCATTTCTCTACGCCGTTCAAGACTAGAGACTGGAACATTGTCGTCTGGAATACGGGGGAATATAGCTTACTTTTATATATCTGTGTGCCTCATCTCCTTCCTCATCATCTATATTTAGGATAATACAACGTCCACACAAAGACAGAGATAGACGTCATTTTACATGGAAAACTGGAGAGAAACTCATGAAGAGAATAGGAAATTGTGAGGAGCACGACATACAAATACTGTGTAGAGCATAATATAAACTCGTATTTACCGGTGCTTAGCGTTAATGATAATCCTTCTTTATGTAAACAGCACGATACTCTTTCTCTCTCTCTCTCTCTCTCTCGCTCTCTATTTCTCCCTATGAAGTATCAAAAGTGTATAGGAGAAGGACGGCTAACTTTTGCCATTAATTCTCCCCGAAGACGAAGATGAATACCAAGGCAAAGATGAAGAGAGACAGAATCTCCAAAAGACCGAAGACTGAAAGAAGATGAAGTGTACGTATGTGTGTATGTATGAATGTGTATACATAGCAGAGCACAATGAAATTTTCTATTGTGCATAATGTAGACACTCAAGAATAGAGAAATGATGTAAAGTAAAAGTAAAGTAGAGGGAATTGTACTATTATTACTATTATTATTCCGTGGACCGTGACACTTGGAACTAGAAATTCAAATGACATATCTCTAGGACACAGAGTGTATCTATACAATAATAGATGAGGATGGAAGTTGGACTTTTGTCACGTCTCCCGAATGGCCCTTTGATCCTCCACGAACATTTCTCAAGTCGTTTACATCCAATGAGATGACATCTCCCACTACTTGGTGCTCATCTCCCAATAATAATATTCACAAGAAATGTATATTAGGCGAGATCATGGGGACATTCCTCTTGGATATCTAGCATGGATATCTTGTGGAGCATCCCTTTTGTAAATGCATATTTAACTGTGTTTGATCTTCTCTTTCTCTATCCTCCTCCTCCTCTGGCCCATGAACATCTATATGAAAATGCATGAAATACATATAATTTTATACGTCAACTCAAGTAATAATAAATGCTGTCGTTGACTGGGTATGTATGGCCATTCTACAGTATTTTCTTTCCATTTCATTTTCAGTTCCTTTGAATTTGAATATAGACTACTGCTGGTACACAATAGTCCACTGTACATTACTTTGCATTACACTCCGGTGTCTATTGTCGTGCATTATGCATGTGAGATTTTCGGGAAGAGAGAGAGAGAGAGAAAGAAAGAGAGCAGCGGGACGGCCACTTCGTCTTCCATGTCTCTATCTCATCATTAAGACTCTATTCATATGCACAATAAATTCAATGAAAAAATCCAATGACTTCACTAGCACTCTACTTCTTTAATAATTTTCTCTTTCTTAAATACATTTAGACGCTTTCCTTTCTAACTTGCTGTGGCAACTGTAAAAACAGAAAAGATTATAATATGTATTTATAGCGATTATTTATATAAAAATACATCCGACAAACGTTAAATTTTGTGACGAACCAACTTTAAGTATTGTAATTCACAGTCTCACTTAGTTTTAGTCAGACCTGTTATATTTATCTACATATGCAGAAAAACGTCTAATAATGCAATATAAAATCTGATTAAGTGTGAAATTTTACTGAAACTCGATTACAAAAACGTTTATGACAAAAATTCAAAGTTTTAGTTCAAGTTACCATACTTTATCGTCTAAATTCATGTTTACCAGGATGCATCATAATGTGCAATAAAAATCAAGGATTGTACTCAGTCTATTGATTATAGCATGTGGAAATTGGATATCTATTCATATTTGTGCTCGTCTGCGTGGGCGGTGAATCCCATAAATTGAAATTGATGATGGAACAAATCTAATATTTTGCATTGTATACTTTGTACATGAAAATTCGCAAATGAATCGAGTCGTGAATTGAGTGGGATAATCCACAAAGTAAGTATTTTGACTTGGCAGACATGAAAATAAAGCAAGAATTGATAACTCGTCTGCATGAAACAGCTAACCATCCACCACATATTCATCTGATATAGACTTCGTGTTATTGAAATTATTGACTTAACAGTCAGTCATTTTTTTCCTTCAGTGCGATCGTATTGGCTTTAGAAACTTGCCAATCTATTCGTAATAGTAAATACACTAGTAAGCAATAGTTCATATGCACTTATTTTCCTTATGAAAAATGTTTCTCAAAAATTAAGAAAGGATTGACAGCCAAGTGGAATCGATTCTATTGATTTGCATCTTGCAATCATAAGACGTCTAAACTTATACAATCGTATCCTTCTACTTCTTACTACATGCACATTGTACCTGTTTCATTATTAGTCATCATCAAATGGAAAAATGAAGTCATTACAATTAAAGTACGCGATAAAAAACAGCAATATAGAAAAAATGAAGAGGGCAAGTCATCACGTAACAATCCATTGTACAATGCAAAGCAGAGTATAGTTTCTTAATCTGAGCTGAGGAAGACATAAAGAGGCGGAGAAGTTCTTTCTCTGTTTCTCTTTCCCCTTCTCTCCCATACATAAGATGGAAAATTAAATTCGTTTACTTAGTCCTGCATCCATAATAATAATTTAAAAACTGTAATGATGTTCACTTTACCATTTACACATTTTACACGTACAACTACAACTTCAAGAGACACATAATACATGCACAAGCTATTATGCATCTCCTTAGTAGTGTACGTACTATAGAGAAACTGAGACTTGACGTTGGATCAGATGAGTAAAAAGGTAAAGCTCATTTATTGTGCCGCAGGACTTTTTTGTCTTCTCGTATGTACAACTTCTTACATACATTTGGTGGACATAAAGGAACAACGAAAATTTTGTGTTAACTCGCTTGGTCACACCCTTTCTACGGATGTGTCTCGATTCTCAAAATGCGTATGTACATATGCATGCACATAACAATTTTGTACATATTATGTTGTTTAGGACGAACTTGAAGTTTGAAGTCCAATGCTATGATGACGGTAATAATAATAATGGAATAATAAAGTATAATAATATTCGACTAAAAGAGCCAGCTCTCCATTTAATTATAAAACACAACATCTACTATAACTTACTTATGTTGTATGCTATGCATTATGTATATCTAATAATTTTTTAACCCGCTCCTTGGATTATAGTTATAGCTTGTCACTTCAAGTTTTATACGTGATTATTGCTCCATGAAATTGTAACGACTGTGCTGTGTACAGTGTGCAGTGTACAAGGAACAACTAACTATTTATGCATATGTATCTAATGCATATCGTTAGTTTATTTGTATGTACGCCTCTTCACAATGTTTATTTATTTATTTATGACGAAAAGGTAGAGTATTCAGTCAGCTTGTCCATGTCGATTAATTTATTGCGTACAAATGCTAACTATTCAGATATTTTGGATTTAATTGAATGATATTATGATATTCATTTCTGTCCATTATCCTCGTCATCCTTGAACATTATCAAATTATTGTGCTATAATATTATGCATGTACACCCATATAATGTGAATACTGCATACACACTTTTTATGTCTCGCGAATATGAGACAAGCAAGTTAAATGGGCATATAATGCATACAACTTATTATTATTGCTATTATTATAGTTGTATTATTGATTATTGATATTCGATAGAGAATGTAAAGCGAGTGAGAAAAAATATTGTTGTTACCTCTCCCTTTCTTCCTTATACACAGATGATAGGTTATCTCTAACAGCATGCAGGTAGATATACAAGATCACTTATTAGTTTTACCTATGTGGGTTTGTTTTGTTTGAACATTTTGTACTCATCGTCAGCGTTTATGGTTACAGTTTAGACATAAAATTTATTGATATTATCATATATTGATGGAAATAAAATTAAGCCGTGAACGTATGTACATACTATCAAAATTCATCCTAAGCATATTGTTAAATGCTTTTTATATCGTAGGGAATAAATATTATGCATAGCAATAATATTACTATTCTTATTGTTATTGCTGAGATTAATATTATATATTATGGCAGTATATATTTTACATTTTAGATTATAGACAGGTTGTATATTTTGTATTTTATGATTTGATGTATTTTATGTGTTTCTACATACTCATCTACATCCTGTCTATAGATGTTTTTTGTCTTGTCAGAAAGCTGATAGTCAAAAGCCGTTTGTCGAATCGATTTAGAGATTGATTTTGATAAAAAATGATGTATATATACTTACAATCTACAATCACATACATGTTATACATATACTACACACAAGATTGTCATTCTATTGAAAATCGAGTGAAAAGTTTTTTGTTTCATTTTTTCCTACTCTTCTTTGTCCTGTGGCTGAGATTTTTGTGACAAGTAACTTTGATTGGCTACAGGAGAGAGTTCATACATAGGCGAAGGGAAAATGGCTGACAGTGGATGAATGATGATTGGCCTTCACACGTTCATATTAAGCATTAGTTTTTTATGTTAATGTCGTGTATGTGAAATCTGCATAGAAACTAATAACTCAGAGTTAATAAATATATGTATTAATGTATGATTTTTTTTTTAATTTGTAGACTGTTGGACAACCGGCCCAAACGGATGCCCTCGTCGTCGTGGTCGTCAAACCTACACCCGGTTCCAGACCCTTGAACTGGAGAAAGAATTCCATTTTAATCATTACCTCACTCGAAGGCGACGAATCGAAATTGCCCACGCACTTTGTCTAACAGAACGTCAAATCAAAATATGGTAACCCTAGTTTTCTTTCAATAATTTTATACTTCATTATTTGGTGAAAAGTTGAAAGGCTGTTATTTAACGCATTTAATTCGATCATGCTAATAATTATGATCAGCTTTGGTGTGTTTGTATGTACGTATGTATAAGTGTGTGTAATGTTTATAACTAAAAACGATCAATTTCAGATATTTTGAAGGTAAAATTATTATAACTATTTGAATCTGTGGGGGTTTGACGTTTTAATAGCCAGAAGATTAATATGGCATATTTGTTTGGATTCTAATCCTCATTTAGGTTCCAAAATCGAAGGATGAAGCTTAAGAAAGAACTGCGTGCTGTTAAAGAGATAAACGAGCAAGCCCGCCGGGAGCGAGAAGAACAGGAAAAACACAAAGATCGCGATTCAACAAAAGATCGTGACCGAGGTGACCGAAATGACTCTCACAAAAGTAGCAAAAATGATAAAGTTGGTAGTACCAAGAACGATCATCACCCTCACTCCCACTCATCGTCCATGAGTGAACTGAATGGCAAAATGAGTCTGAGTGCCCTCAGTGGTCTCAATTTAATGGGTAGTGGCATGAATGGAGACGGCAAAGGAATGATTGGCTCACCTGGATCAGACTCATTGATGAAGGATGATCACATTTCCCCTATAGATTCACCTCCACCCAAATAAACTTTAGAAAAAAAATTCCTCCTTTTTGTTTTGTTTTTGTTTCTTCGACAAAAATTAATGAATAAATGATAAAATATACTACAAAAAGAAAACCATACAATATCAAGTTGAAGGTAAATAAAATCCATCTTGTCAAAATTAGTATATAAAAATAATATTACCAAATAATTCAAAATACGATGTTAAAGTTTACTTGCTGCCGATCTTTTTTAAATGAAATATTAAGCCACTTGAGATTATTGCTAAAATGAGTCCAGCAGTATGTTTGAAATGTGTTATATTATTTAAACTTACTAGCTATAGTATTGCACTAAACTAAATATATGGTGTAATATGAAGAAAAAAATGCAAACGTATATTTGTAGAAAATTTGTAGCTATACCATAAACTTTCTATTTAAAATAGACAGGAAACAATGATTAGAAATAAAAAAATGTGTGAGATTAAAATGAATTTAAACTGCTGAATTGAAGTCAATGTCAGAATTTGAAGAAAACTGCTGGAATTTTCTCACGTGGCTCAAAAAATTTGCTTATATGTGCACTATATATAAAGAGCTGCAAGACAATGAAAAGTAGAATGAAAAATGTTTCAAAGGTTGAGAATTCGTCGACGGGACAAAACATTAAATAAGAGATCGCAGCAATTATTATTCACATATTTTGGTTATTTATAAAATAAAAATACTATTATTACAAACTATATACAAACGTATCCAAGAACGCTTGGTACAAAACGGCCATCAAACTCTCCAGATAACATTTCTAAACCCCCAACTCAACCAATATACGTATGTTTATGACCTCATTAAGTATAAAAACTATATTGTAAAATAATATTAAGAATATAATATATAATAATATTATTGCTATTAATACTATTCAGAGTTAACTTTTTACAGATGTACAGTCTCTAGTGTATTTATGTATACATTTATGTGTAGAGTAACTATTATACAGATACACTAGGACTTTATCGTATAGCGCGATGTTATAGTGAGTTGAAGAAAACGTTTGTTTTTTGGTACTACATATTATTATTTACATTAGACTTTAGTATGTATTATATTGATTTTATGGTTATGATACATAAATTTGTTATCCTCATTACTATCATTATTGCTTTAACTTTTTATTACATTAATACACACGTATAGTAGATAGGCTATCTCACAATTACAATTAACGACGTCGTATAGCGATTGTTCAATAAGTTATTAATTTAAATTAAAATTAAATTGTTTATACACAAGCAATCCAAAGTCAGCAATATTAAGTGTATGTATATTTAAAAAAATCATAGTGAACTATATTATACGGTGACGTCAAGCATTACTATTACATATACTTAATTAAATTGATGCGAAGAGAAAACCTGTGAAATGTCTGTCCCTAAAAAGTACAGATGTATGGAGCAATCGTTATTATTATTATGTATTATTTATTAGTAGCATTATTTTCCTTGATTGGAAACCCAGTGAAACAAATTACAAATTTAAATACACGTATATCAAATGGTTATGCACGAATCGTTTTATTTTCCCTCTCAAGTTCTGCTTTCTCCTAAGTTCTGAACGAGAACATATAAGTAAATCAGTTGTTTTTATAATTGGTGAAAATTTAGTCAACTTATTTTCACTGCGTAAAAATTTTATGCAAGAAGGCGTTTTACATTTATAATTATAATAATGCGATAAAAGTAATAAAATAATAATAACGATGATGGCGGGCATTTAACAATGGAAAAATGCTTTTCAGGTGCGATGTAACATTATTGGCTATATTATTATATATATACCTACAAAAGAAAGGGACAAAACACAATGGAGGGAATTACTATGTGACTGCATGATATACGAAACTTCTTCAATCTTTGTTGTTCTAAAAAAAGAAAGTACTAATATTAGTCTAATATTATCATTGATAAAAAATACGGAAAAGTAGGTAAAGTGGAAAAGATCAATCAATTCAAAATATACGTACTAGTGTGTAAGTAAAAGTAATTAAATACGTAAAATATAATTGATGTCTTGTAGACATTAAGAGAATTACTATATGCATATAACATATAAATACATATTATACGTAATAATAATAAAAGATACAAATATTAGCGAATCAAGTTTTTTGTGTGCATAGTACATAATATTATAACTAAATAATGAAGAGTACGAGTAAATAGTTGTTAGAACTGAATTTATAACAAAACATGATGAATACGTAAATACATATATATTCACTATTATATACTTGTTAGAACGAGTAGCTCTGAGCAGATAGAGGGTAATACAAAGTAATTTTACACGTACTTACAGCTATGAATAGTACATAATACATAAATCTACGTTAGTCATTGTTTTGGATTTTGGATGCGCAGTCTGAGCAAACGGAAATGCAATCGCCATTTTGTTTTAGAAAATTGTCATAGACAATTTTTTCTTTGATCGAAAAAAAAAATGTTTCTAAGATAGCAATAGTGAAATCTCATTCTCAACTTTTGGCTCGATTAAGGAAAAAATTGTTTATGGGCGCAATTACTACACTATTAGTTAGCTCGTCAGAATTTAAAAGGCTGCGTAAATATGTGTGTGAATGTAATGATGTATGTCTGGTATAAAATATATAATTATGTCTATGTCAACTCTCAAAAAATGATTCATGTTTGTACACATAACGTTGTTTATTTTATTCGGATTACCATTTAAAGTAATTATACATGGAGACAAAAATCTACCGTTTACAATATTTAAATCTAAAATACAAATGGTTTTTCCTGTACTAAACCATTGTGCAATGCAATTAGGACAAAAACTATTTATTGGTAAAAAAACCTCTTAAAAATAGAGTGATCTTTAATTAAGTATTTTACCATAGTTGTGCAATAATAAGAGTTAAAACAAAAATTAATTTTTTCTCTTCTGGTGAAAAAGTGAAAAACAGCAGCTCTCTTTCCGCAAGTATTGGAAACCATATTGTACAAAAAGAAATTTTTCATGGGCTTTGAAAGGTTTCGTGATATTTTGTCACTGGCAAAAGTTATTTTAAAAACATCGTTTGACCTCTAAAATCTAAAACTCTCTTATTTATTGTAAATAAAATCCCTTAGACATAATTATTATTACGTTATATATTATAGCTATTTTATATTATGTTATTAGTGACTATTTTTACTCACACGTTTTAATTGCATTAAGAAGCAAGCGGGAAGCTAAACAAACCAAAGAAATGGACAATCTGCTATCTTTTGAAAACGGACATGGATAAAAAACCAAAAACTAAAAATGAAAATTGTAATTTGTATCAATCAAAAAACACCGACAGAAATTACCGAAATTATTTTACCCTGAGGCAATCAAGCTCACCAAATTTTGAGAAAAGAAAGAAAACATATGTATAAGTACATCCACACGCGGGATAGAAAAAGAAGAAAACGAAAGAGAATCAAAGAAAATTCGCAAATTGTGGAATTCTGAATCAGTTTTTTTTGTTGTACAGAAAATATTTTAGATGGTCAAAGTAAATCAAATACTGAGGATCTCATTTTAACTGTTGTCGTAAATCATAACGTAAGCCTAGACTCGGTACTACTTCAGTAAAATATGCAGAACGAATTTTTAACTCGTTTGTAAATTTCAGTACGTCTTGTTATGTTATGTTTTGCCATTATTTAAACAGCTTAAAATTAAACAAATGTTTGAAACTTGATTTTTTACCCGTCGAACTAACTGTACTTTTATTTTTACACATCATACGCGCTGTATCAATTACACAGTTTCAGATTTTCTTGAAGACAACGATGGCAAATTATTTAGTAAATTATTTAGTCTAGAGATGATAGAACGCATTATTTACCCCTTACCATAGAGATTGCAATTTTTTCTACAGTATAAGATTTTGGGAATATTCGTTGCTATTGTCACGAATTTCGTTTGCTTCAAGAAAATCACGGTATAAGGAACAGGAGAAACAGACCAGTTCGTGAGAACTAACGAGGAAATGAGCGTTCGTGTTCACGGAGTCTGGAATCTGCAAATAGTATACATATGTATAGCAATGTATATAACCTACCTGATACCTGATGGACTTTTTTTGTGATTTTAAATATAAAGTCCACTTGGCAGAATGGAATTTTGCTACGGGCGCAGGGAAATATCCTTTTACTTGTAATGGTTTCGCATGGAAACTTTAAGGTCAAATTTCAAGGTCGCCGTGCATGTCAGCGAAAACAGCCTAAACCATAGCTTTTAGCATAATATACAAATTAGAGCAAATTTTCTGTTTACTGACTTAACAAAGACTACTTTTGACGTCCTTTGAAACCTTTGAAGGGCCCTTAGTTTAAAAAAGAATGTAAAATTTAGACCTTAAATTTGTTCTAATGTTATGCTGAAATATACGGTGTAGTTCTTGGCTGACATCTACGGTGACCTTGCAATTTGACCTACAAGTTTAAAAGTGAAAGCATCACAAGTAAATGAAGTTAACATTATAACAAAATCACATCTAGCCAAGCGAACTTTATTTTTGAAGTTGGCACAAAAAACTACATCGGTTAGGCTGTTTGCCGATTCCAAACTGCATGATCACGAAGGTTCATCTCCTCGTGAGAGTGTTACATTATCTTTTATTGGTTTAAATGTCATATTGTGAATAGTCAATCAATTGGATGTGAACGAGAGAGGAAGAGAGGGAAGCGTGATTTAGTACTCACGGTTAATATAAAATGCAATCAGTTTACTATTTACTACTTACTGCTCGTGAGGGTTTGTATGTAGTTTGTAGGCAGAAGTAATAACGTGTAAATACCTTACCCCTAACTGTATGTATGCGTGTACTCAAGAGTTGCAATGCTGCCTTTGAAAATCAAGCAGGGAATACTAATTTATTGAACTACACAGCAATTTCCAAGGCGAAAACACTTTTGTTATTACCATTCGACATTTGTTATGATGATTTTGATTATGATTTCTTATTCCTCTTTATATAAGGATTATTATTACCACCTTGTGGTAAACTTGGTTACCGCTGGTATGCTTATGATGATAAATGTAAGACATTTACCTA
Source organism: Sminthurinus bimaculatus (assembly GCA_034698285.1). Taxonomy (NCBI): domain Eukaryota; kingdom Metazoa; phylum Arthropoda; class Collembola; order Symphypleona; family Katiannidae; genus Sminthurinus; species Sminthurinus bimaculatus. The sequence goes on from JAQIVE010000063.1 coordinate 59,981, forward strand.
AGTCCAAACACAGTGTGTTAAAATCCCAATCATATACTCACATTCAGTTTTCAAAGGTAAAGGACGAGGAAGTACGTACTTCAATCTTCAATCATTTTAAAATAGAAGATTGAGGAGTGTTTATATTAGAACAGGTGTTACCTTGTATCACTTGACTCATATAAATTACAAGTAATGGATCTAACTGTAATAATATTGAATCAATCGCTCTTAAATTTCACTGTTAGTAAGTCAAGCCCAAGGCATTTGAGTAATTGGAATTTTTTAAATACATGTCAAATATTTAGTATTCCTAAATTCATATGGCCAAGTGAAACTGAGTACTGAGATAGATTCCTTTCGACAGATATTTTACTTTATGAGCACATGTATCTTTTTGGAGTTGATATTTTAGATGTATTTAGATTTAGGAGCTGACTCTTGTCCTTAGTTTCTATGTAAAAGCTTAAATACAAAATTAAAAAGAAAATACTAACGTTTCCTTGGAAAAATCTGTACAATAAGAGGCACGAAAAATCATCACAATTTCGTCATGTATCTATCTATCTTTCTGCCTATGTTACGTTTGCTTTCTCCTGCCAATATACAGTGTCATCCATTTTCCTCCTTGATGAAGGGATTAAGTTGACCAGCGGATGATTGACAGGTACGCAGTATGAGTCCTTTCTAAAACAATGGCTGCAGCAGGATTAAAAATGCAAATTAGTTATACCCTTATTTTACCTTTAGCTACTGGAAGACTTTAGTGTGGGCACGGGGTACTTTGCCTTTCTAATTTTTACAAAATCAAAGTTTTTAAAGGCAAAGTACCCCGTGCCTACACTTAATTTTTCCGGTGGCTGAAGGTAAAATAAGGGTATAATTAATTTGCATTTCTGTTCCTACTCCAGCAATTGTTTTAGAAAGGGCTCATGCTGCGTACCTGTCAATCATCCGCTGGTCAACTTAATCCCTTCATCAAGGAGGAAAATGGATGACACTGTACAGTGGTGGTGACAGCAGTTTTTTGCTGGCTGAAGCATTCGAGTCCTTTGTTTGAAAAAATGTAATGAAATTTTTATATTTCAATGAAAATAACAAAAGTTTGTTTTAATCAAAAGTCGAGCATGATTTTGTACGGGCAAAATAGACAACATCATTTGCACGCTCTGGCTCTTGATGGTCCTAATAATTCTCTATCGTATGTTAGAATTTCATTGAGTCTAAAAAAATATAGCTTTAATCCATAGCTACGAATCAAAATCATAATTTCTCTCGACATCGATCGAGTACTTGACTACACGCTGAATGAAATGCAAAAAAATGGTTTATTTGCACTTTCTCCGGAGCTTTTGTTTTATTTGTCTGCTAACTTTTACTTTTCTTGTACATTTCATTGCAGAAAATGTACATAATGTATTCCATGTAGCCCATAATTAAAGCTAATACTAGTTATAAGTTGTTGTAGTTTAGTTTAGCCTTTAGAAGAAAACATACATGATACACAAAACAAATAAATGACTCAATGACTGCAACCATGTGAGAAAATGCACACGCATAAAACGCATTTAACTCTGTATGAATTGTTAGTCGAGGAAACCTCTCTCAAAACGAATTATTACCAAACGTATTGTACATTTTTAATATTTAATTTTTAGAGCTATTTAAGTTACATTATGTTTAGCGTTTAGTTGAATTACAGTAGGGGTGAACCTATCTCTATGGAAATAAAATGTAGACATACATGTACAGCGAAATAACAATGCTATGTACATAAAT